>VSDK01025145.1:35332-60332 GCA_009767595.1 Symbiodinium kawagutii
CGGGTGCCGCCGCAGGCGCTGTAGCGTCTCGGTAGCCAACGCGTTCCGGCGTGCGCGCTCCACTTCGATGCATGGCAGCCAACCGAGGTATTCCTGCACCAGGAACCACATCATGAAAATGTCTGCGTAGGAGGCCATGGTGCGCACAGGTTTCGACTGTCAGGGTGGGTTAGGTGGTTTGATCCAAACAGCTGCGGGTGGAACAAAGAAGTGGCAGCCTTGCTGACCATCTGTCTAAGAGCTGGGGGTGTGCCGGACAGTCTGTTTGAACTGAGTGATGTGATCATATGTCACACCTCTCAAACGAAACGGATGCGGAGTCACAGTGTGTATATTAGTGGCTGAACTTGTTTGCAGCTCAACTCTCAATGGCATCTGGATCAAGTATGGCATCACATCGATTTCGCGCTGCAAACTCACAACTCTGTTTATGGCTTTCGCTAAAGATCGAACAACAAATCATTTTATCCTTGGATGAGGGTGGCTCGACCTGCCCGACGACCTTCCAAAAGACCTGGTTATCTATAGGGTTACCACGGTTTTTTGGTTTCCAAACAAAAAATTCATCGCAACTTGTTGTGCAGCTTAGCGGGAGTGCGTTTGCATTTTTTTGCCGGTTGCAAGCTGTGTGTCTGCCATCGAGACTGCACAGGTCTATAGATGCAGTTTCTGTGTGCTGCTGTTTAAACAGTTCGCGTGGGAAGGGCCTGCCGTATGTCGGACCACCAAACAAACGCATCACATTAAGCCTTTAAACAGGGATGGTCCGTCTAGAGTCCGAAATCTGTACTGTGCTAGGGAGGCCGCTTCAACAAGCGAGGCTATTCAGAATTCCTGCTCTGTTTGCAGGACGCTCACTCTCGACGAGGCTTCTTGCTTGGGCGGGCGTCTGCGGCTGGGTCGCCGGGAGCTGCTGGCTGTGCTTCAGGGTGGCGGCGTGCTGCAGTCGAAGCAGCTCTCGCTGCTTTGAACTCGTCGTGTAAGGCTTTGGGCAAGCGATCTAATGCGATGTCGACAACCCAGTCCGGGAAGGTTGCAAAGACTTGGAGCAAGCGACGCTTGCCGGCAGGTTTGGCCAACACTTCTTCGAGATTCGAGAAGCTTGGGGTCACACCAACTGCAGCGTGAATTCCCATGCTTGGGCTGTGCAGGAGATCCAGTTGCTGTGAAACCGCACGCGTGCCCACGATTCACGTCTCCCAAGCACTGGCGAGGCATGGTTCGACGACCCGAAAAGAAGCTGGGAAGAAGGGCTGTGGAAAAGAAACGGCTGCGGTCAAGAATTCATGCAATTACAAACAAATTTCCAAGCTCGGACCATTGTGTGCGAGATGGCGAAAAACCAAAATATACGGAGCTCATGCTTATACGGGCTGCTGTGGACTTCACTCTGAGAATTAAAATGCAACACACAGCAAACCCTTTCCGAGCAAAACACCTTGTGTCCGTTCGATGCTGCCACAGCTTCAAGATTCCAAAGCACATGTTGTCCAAAAAAGAGGGGTTCAAAATTCCAAGACACATCTCGTTCAAAAACGAAGTTATCTTTTAGCCAGATGATGGCTCTGCCTGCCAGACGACCTTGCACAACACCTGACACTGCAGTGAAAATTTCAGTTGACAACTGTTTTTGTTTCGCCGCTTGTGCTCGGGCCCTCTGTGCTTGCAGGGCGCGTGTTCGCTACAAATCGGCACGGCTGTAACGGCTGCGGCTTTCGGCAGGGGTGGCTGCTGATGATGCGGGCGATCCACGCAGGTAGAGGGAATTGGCGCTGTGGCCAAACCCTGCGGACAGACTCGCGGAGGCCAGCAATCATTTTCCAGCTAACACCACCGAATGCCGTCAGGGAGAGGTGCATGGCCATCAGCTCGGCGAGCCAGCGTGGAAGGGCGCGCTGTTGCAAACCCCTCAGCCATGTGATGCCCAGTAGCCACTGCAGATGCGGCGATGGCCCGCTGGGGAGTGGCGTTCTCGGGGCGCGACGCAAGCGCGCCCCATGGCGAAAGCGCCAAGTTGGAGGGCTGCGGAGACGCAACTCTGTCCGTGGAAGCTGCACCGCCGGTGGCTCTCCTGTGAAGCCACCGGGCGTGGTCCACGCAGTGCAGGCGGCGTGTCCAATGCGGCCTCTTGTGCTTGCAGTCGTTGATGTTGCGGTTGCAGGAAAACAATGATCCAGGTCAAGCCGTAGCCGTTGACTCCAGGGTGCAGGTTGGATTCATTCTCTGCAGCGGCGGAGGGCGAAAGGTCGCCAAATGTTGCCATGATGTCCTGGCGTGTCTGCTCTACGCTCTCGTTTGAGTTGTCACAGAAACTTTCCTTTCCTTTCCTTCCTTTTCTCGTTTTCTTCTTTGGTGTACTTGTTCTCTGTCCCCTTGCCCCTCAATTGCATCACCGTGGGCGCAGCTTTCGCCACAACAACCCCGGATAGCTGTATCTCTCTTGCTATGCTTGTATGTCTTCTACATCAAGGCAACATGGATATGTTAAACCTCTACGCTGCTGCATCAGAAATTCCTGACACCCAAATCGGAGCAGTTCGCTCCTGCTCGAGGCCTTTCTCACACCTGAATGAAATTTACAAACTGGCTATTTCTGCATATAGGGCCATTCATGACTGTCTCGATTTGAAAAACATACACACCTGGCTGCCGATATGTGTCTGTCCTTGCATCCAACCATCTATCCAATTATCTATCTATCTATCTATCTATCTGTCTATCTATCTATCTATCTATCTATGGATCTATCTATGGATCTATCTATGGATCTATCTATGTGTCTATCTTTGTATCAATGTATCTATGTATCTAAGGCTCTATCTATCTATGTATCTAACTATGTATTTCCAAAGAGCACTCTTCTACAACGAGTACGAGAGCGGGAGATTTCCACACAGGTGGCATGCTTTTTGTTGCTTGAAAGCAGTTATCATCATATAGGAAGATTTAAAAAAAGCATTTTTCTACAACGAGAGCGGTAGAGTTCCACACAGGTGTTATGCTTTTTGTTGTTTGAAAGCAGTTATGATCAATTATCGGAAGATTTCAAAAGAGCCCTCTTCTACAACGAGAGCGGGAGATTTCCACACAGGTGGCATGCTTCTTGTTGCTTGAAAGCAGTTATCATCATATAGGAAGATTTAAAAAAAGCATTTTTCTACAACGAGAGCGGTAGAGTTCCACACAGGTGTTATGCTTTTTGTTGTTTGAAAGCAGTTATGATCAATTATCGGAAGATTTCAAAAGAGCCCTCTTCTACAACGAGAGCGGGAGATTTCCACACAGGTGGCATGCTTCTTGTTGCTTGAAAGCAGTGATCATCATATAGGAAGATTTCAAAAAAGCACTTTTCTACAACGAGAGCGGGAGATTTCCACACAGGTGGCATGCTTCTTGTTGCTTGAAAGCAGTGATCATCATATAGGAAGATTTCAAAAAAGCACTTTTCTACAACGAGAGCGGGCGAGTTCCACACAGCTGGTATGCTTTCCGGTCTGAAAATTGACACTGTAAGCCAAGAGCAACCAATACACAAACCTGGTACAACGATAGAATGCAGGATGTGAACCAGGACAATATCAATTTGAAGTTGTTGAAGCTGAGGGAATGACGTCTGGACTGGCGTTCTGGTGGCTGCAGTGTCTTGCTGTAAACGGCTGCGGTAGATGCAGTGTAACATTCGAGGATTCAAGAAACAAGTGTTTTCCACGTGCATCTCACAAATGAAGTCGAAAACCTGCAATTTCATGGAAAATGTTTCAGCATTGGAATTGTTGATTTGAAAGCTCCATGGCAACAGGATGCGTTGTCTGCAGGCATCGAATACTGCATGTTTTTTCACGGCCGGGCAAGATAGCTTGTGCTACAGCGGCTTTGTGCACGCAGCAGCATGGTTGCAGGGCTGCACTGTGCTCATTGCTGCCCTTGCTCTGGCGCAGGCGTTCTGAATAAAACTGTGTCGTCTGGCTCTTCTTCTGTTCGGTCACTGCTCATCATCTGAAATCAGGTTCAACCTCTTCCTCGGACGCGGAACCCTCGTGTGCTTCGGATTCAGAGCTATCACCTCCCAAGAAAGTAAGCTTATTCAGCTGGAAGCTCACGTCATAAAAGATGCCATGCCAAGCAGCTTGTACCCCAATCCGCGTGCATCGGAGATGCACCGGTAGAGTCGGATGAAAGCTTTCCCAAATAAGTGAATACCAACGCACCTGGCTACTTTGCCTCTCCAAGAACCGTGCGAGGGGTGGGAGAGCGTCCCACTGCGGTCCTGTTTCACGCACGATCGCCGGAGGGAGCAAGGGAATCCGGCCGGTAATCCGATCGAAGACGATACGAGCGCCAGGCATCCACTCTAGGCTCAACATTCATGGCTAGGCAGGGCTGGTGGTGATTAAGATTCATGGCTAAGCATACCTAAGCATGACCTGACAATGATTCGCCATCAATGATTGGGATAATTACTGGGGCTACCCCCAGTTATCATCCAGTTGAGTTTAAAAGATCTTGATAGCAAACACCCGTATCTCTGTTGAAGACACTTTTTCGCTGACATGTCTTTTTCTCTGAGATTCATTCTTCCCTACTTGCTGAAATTGAGATAGTTTCCGTCCTCTTTTTTCTGAGATCTCTTTTGACACTTGTCAATCATCATGATTATGATCCACTCAAATAATCTTTTGACAAAAAACAATTATGATCCACTAATTATAGATTAAAATAATCTTTTGACGATAATCATGGTTAACCATAAAGAAATAATCATGATCAAAATTCATCGTGGTATACTACCATAAGCATGGTTAATAACCATTTATCTAACCATAAATCATGTATTTCACCATAAATAATTGATATATGGTTATATCATACATGAACCACCCCAGGATTAATTAACCATAAATAATTATTCACTATGGTATTTATGGATAACCATTAATCATAAATATGGTATTTCACTATGGCTATCCATAAATGATCGTTTCTCAAAATAGGGGTACCCCAAAAATGGTTGGTTTATTACTATTAATGATTAATAATGGATGATTTGGGGTACCCCTGTTTGAGAAACCACCATATGGTATTTCACCATGGTTATCCATAAATGATGGTTTCTCAAAATATGGTTACCCAAAAAATGGTTATTACTATTACTATTTCACCATGGTTATCCATAAATACCATGGTGAATCCTGGGGCTGATTTGATCTCAGCGCCCACGACACCAAGCGCCCAACGTTCCCGCACCGCGCCGCGCGCAAAACCGTGGCGCCTTCTCCGCTGCCAGTTGCGCGGTCACGCGACCCTTCTCGGCCTTGAGCTGAGCGACCTTCACCTGCCCAGGGACTGGTAACACGAAGCCATGGTTAGTTGAGAAATGGTTAACTGATGGTTGGTTGATGGTTACTTGATGGTTGATTGATGATTGGTTGATGGTTGATTGATGGTTGATTGATGGTTTGTTGATGGTTGATTGATGGTTTGTTGATGATTGGTTGATGGTTACTTGATGGTTGATTAAAGGTTGGTTGATGGTTACTTGACGGTTGATTGAAGGTTGGCTGATGGTTACTTGATGGTTGACTGATGGTTGATTGATGGTTCCTTGATGGTTGATTGATGGTTGATTGATGGTTGATGGTTGATTGATGGTTGATTGATGGTTGCTTGATGGTTGATTGATGGTTGATTGATGGTTTGTTGATGGTTGATTGATGGTTTGTTGATGGTTGCTTGATGGTTGATTGATGGTTGATTGATGGTTGATTGAAGGTTGATTGATGGTTTGTTGATGGTTGATTGATGGTTTGTTGATGGTTGCTTGATGGTTGATTGATGGTTTGTTGATGGTTGATTGATGGTTTGTTGATGTTTGGTTGATGGTCACTTGATGCTTAACTGATGCTTAGTTGATGGTAAGCAGAAAACTACGAGGAAAGGTGGTTAATTGATTGATTGATACTAACCACTGGTCTGGTGAATTGATGGTTACTTGATGGTTGATTGACGGTTGATTGATGGTTCCTTGATGGTTACTTGATGGTTAACTGATGGTTGGTCAATGGTTGGTCGATGGTTCTTGATGGTTGGTTGATGATTACTTGATGGTTGATTGATGGTTACTTGATGGTTGATTGATGGTTGATTGAAGGTTGATTGATGGTTACTTGATGGTTGATTGATGGTTGATTGATGGTTGATTGATGGTTGATTGATGGTTTGTTGATGGTTGATTGATGGTTTGTTGATGGTTGCTTGATGGTTGGTTGATGGTTAATTAATGTTTGATTGAAGGTTGATTGATGATTGATTGATGGTTGGTTGGCGGTTATTGATAGTTATTGATGGTTGATTGGAGGTTGCTTGATGGTTGATGGTTGATTGATGGTTGATTGATGGTTTGTTGATGGTTGATTGATGGTTGATGGTTGATTGATGGTTGATTGATGGTTACTTGATGGTTGATTGATGGTTGATTGATGGTTGATTGATGGTTGATTGAAGGTTGATTGATGGTTTGTTGATGGTTGATTGATGGTTGATTGATGGTTGATTGATGGTTACTTGATGGTTGATTGATGGTTCCTTGATGGTTACTTGATGGTTGATTGATGGTTGATTGATGGTTGATTGATGGTTTGTTGATGGTTGATTGATGGTTGATGGTTGATTGATGGTTGATTGATGGTTACTTGATGGTTGATTGATGGTTGATTGAAGGCTGATTGATGGTTACTTGATGGTTACTTGATGATTACTTGATGGTTGCTGGATGGTTGATTGATGGTTGATTAATTGATGTCACTGATACCGGGTTCTTGATGGTTGACTGATGCTTCGTTGGCAGTAACCAATTGCTCCAGCTGCTGCACCAAAATCGATCCTTGCTGGTTCACGGAGGAATTGGTCGATGAACCATGGATACTTTGCGATGACAACGGAATTGGTTGAGCTATAATGTATGCGTGGTGGTTTCCAACCAATGCCATTGTCATACTATCATTAATTTCATTGATGAACCATGATGTATACTTGGTGGTTTCCCTATAGATACTGGCTATTACTGGATGGTGAGTGGTTAGTACCACCATCTTTCACTGGACGCAAAAACCACCATTTTTCACTCGTAAGTAATGCCCTGCAGCCCTCGTCGCCGGTACATCCTGCCGCCTGAAAACCAATCAGGAACGAACCATCTGCGAATGATCATGAGCAAATTACCAATCAGTATCAGTAACAGTTATCAGGGTATCAGTATCAGGAACAATTATCATTAACCATACTGGTTACCAATCATTATCATTGTATGGTTACCAATCAGTTTCCCTCGAAAATGGTTTCCAATCAGTTGCCAATCAGTATCACTGATCAGGGTAACCATCACCATTTTCCACGATTATCATGGTATGGTTGATGGCTACCATGATTTTTTCAGTGCTGCCTTTGCCATTCGCTGGCTCATCATTGGCAGTTCTTTGCCACAAGCCACGAAGAACCATGCTTGAGGAACCATGATGAGCCACCACTCACCATCATTATATCACCTCCATTGGCCGTTGATTGACTCTCAAAACCATCAATTCTATGTCTATGAACCATCAAATAATGAGCAAAAACTTACTGTTGGTAACAATACTTAACTATCAATCGACCAAACATTGCCAATCAACTAACCATCAAAACTATCAACCATAATTAAGTCGTCATCATCATCATCATCATCATCATCATCATCATCAACCATCGTGCACCACCACGTGTAAACTCCATTCACTATTGTTGGTCATGATCCCCTATGATAATCAACCCTTAATGAACCTTCACCCAACCTTTTCTCATCAAATAATTTCAAATAACCACTAAAACTCGACCAGCCATGACCACCATAGCTGGGTGGAACACTCCTGGGCCTCCTAGGGATACCTGGAACGCTCCTGGCCTCGCTCCCTCCCAGCCGCGCGAACCTCCAAGGACTTCTCGTTCTCTACGTCATCGAGTCTCGGTGCAACCACTGGATGATTAACCATGATTGAATATAGTTTTTGAATGTGATCTTCATGGCTTTAAAGGTGATTTTGAGGGTTCTATAGGTGATTTTAATGGTTTTATAGGTGATTTCAATGATTGAAAGTAGGGGACGATAGTGGCTAAGACTGGGGGATAATCACCAACAGCAAGGGTCATATAGGTCATCTTAATAGTTAATAATAGGGGATAATCACCAAGAATAGTGGCTCACCAACTACCATATGGGTGCTTCTCAAGTCATAGGGACAACCAGCTATCATCTAATTAACCATCTGTAACAATAAGCCAACCATAACTTTGGGGTTCCCTATGGCTCGAGAAATCACCATCTGGTTCATGGCGACGGATTTCATGGGGCTTCACAATCATGACGAACTAGCGGTGGTGTCCTACGGTTGGTCAACGACAGGAGATATACCAAGCGCCATCAGATTTCTTGATGATTGTTAAGCATTCTTGGTATCAGCATTCCCAACCACAATGGATATTCATGTACAAGCGTTTGCATATATGTGTACTGTATTTATATATATAACAGGTTTTAGTAGTTGATGCTTGATGGTTTCTGCATGCGCACAGAAACCAACAAGTGCTTGAACATATACGTATTTACATATGTAGAGTAGGTTTTAGTTGATTCTTGATGATGCTTGTTTGTGAAAGCACTGCCATAGCCGGAATAAACCAAATAACCAATACTTGGCAAGTAACCAATGATAAATCGCTATGATAAGCATGAAAGCCACGCTTTGGCATGGAGATCCATGATGAAGCAACTAACCTCCATCTCCATGCCACGTAGCTCGCTTCCAGCTCAGCCATTCACCAAGTTCCAGCTCGTTGGGAGGCCCTGGGGACCCGAACGTTGGCAAACCCATCAGCTCGGTCGGCACATCCGCCTGGTGAGTTGCCAACTGCAAGTGCTTGGACCAACATGACGACAGGTCGCCAACTGAACCATCGACACTGGACCCTGTGTTGGTTGGTGGCACACTGGCTGCAACCTGGCCGTTAGTCGGAATGCGTTCATCGCATGTCCACAACATGGGATTTTTCGAAAGTTTACGCATGGAGGTGCTCTTGTAAAAGGAGAAACATGTGGGTGTCTCTCAAAATTGGGTTACCTCCTGATCATCCACTATCAATCATTAATAGCAATAAACCATCCATTTTTTGGGGTTCCCCATGAAACCACCACATGTTGGCCATCAGTCCTTTCAGCCCCCGAAATTGGACCCCGGATCCAACTGGTGCTGAAACCCACTGGTACCCTCCGAAACCCCCTGGCCCTGCCTTGCCCACATCAGATTCCTCAGGATTGACCTCAGCAGGGCCCCTAGCCAAGGCGCACTGGTCCCCGGATCTTTTGGTTCCGCCGAGGTTTCCAAGTTGGGGAAAGCTTCCAAGGTTCCACAACTCGACTGCGAAATTCTCAGATCAAACCTTGAGGCTACGTCTCAGCCCATGAGACCAATGAAGATGATCATTTTCTTGTCTTCATCAATCGATTGGTGCCAATTCCATGGCCGTGAAATCGCAAAATCCACATGTTGCCACGACATTCCCAGCAAGATTCCGACTAGATAGGCATCCTATCCCAATTGCTGCCATCTACTTTCCCTACATCAAGTTCTTCATTTCCATCGGTTCCATTCGGTCCCTTCCATTTTGCAACCTTGGAAACAACTGCTGGATCCGCGCTACACAAATTTCTGACCCTGCAAGACATTGGCTTGCCACGGTGTAGTGCCTTGATTTTCTTTTTTGGTCACTCACCAATGTCTCCAAATACCGACTTGTCTTGACATTTTGCAGACAATTCCATGGTTAACAAGGGTTAATGGTGGTCAATCGCAATAATGAAGCACAGTTGACCTTTCTAATAACTACAGTAGCTATTCACTATTATCACACACATTCATGACCAGCAGTCAATCAGCCAATGAACCAATTGTCAAGCCCAAACCCTAACATTTCTTCACCAATTACTAACTGGTTGGCGGTTTCAACCGCTATAAGACACATCAGCCAACTAGCCAACCAATTGGTACTACTGGGGAAAATTCAAAAATTGAAACCGCCAACCAGCTACTGTCATCATCACGGACCACCATCAACTCTTGGAGTTGAATCTCAAAGGACTACTCAACTCGTGTCTCTGCAGTTTGAGTTGAGCCTACTCTGCGGCACCAATTTTTTTGCCGAGATTGTCCACAAATGGTGGTTTCTTTAAATAGGGGTACTCCAAAAATGGTTGGTTCAGTAAAATGGTTAAGAAAGGATGATTTGAGGGGAGTCTTCCTATTTCGAGAAACCACCCAATGGTCTGCCACATCCTATGCTTAACAAGTAAATTGGAAAAAATTAGCTTGGGATTCTTAGTGCCCAAAAAATCCAAAAACATGACAACATTCGGGAATTCTGCAGAACCAAAGGTTCTAAGTGGATCATTCTCACATTGTAGTGAGCAATTTTGGAGGTCGATCATCATCCTTGGGCCAACAGAAATGGTTGACCTCGCCCTACGCGCCCCATCAGTCCAACACAATGGCTGAATTCGGGGACTCAGTCTGCATTTTGAGCTGCCTGGCATCTGCCATTGGAAACAGGGGGTCAGAATGAAAAACGAATCCGGGATAACTGTAAGGGGTTGGAGCATTGGTTGGGTGGTGGGTGGTTTGCCAAGGTGTTTGATGGTTGATTCATTACCTCGTTTCCTGATTTTATTGTACTTTTAAGTTTACATGTGGCTGTGGGTCAAAACCCTGGACCCCTGGTTCCCTATCATTAACCATTATTTTCACTATAGTTTCTTGATTATTATCCACCATTATTGGTTGGTTAATATTCACCCATAGCCATATCTCAACATCTTGATGGGGAACATGAGTCTTTTGTGGATCATTGATGGGAATCATCTGATATCCAGGATCTTCTGAAAATCAAGGTTGCCAGTGCCCCAGGAAGATTGGAGTTTTGGAGGGAATCAAATGGCTTCGTATATCTCCATTGGATATGAACCGACAGCTGGTTGTCAACCGGCTAACCCAGGGCCTGACATCCATAAGCCAAGGGTTGTTTACCACAAACTCATATGGCTGTGGGTCAGTTCAACCGACGTACCCCTGGTTCCCCCATCATTAATCATTCTTTTCCCCATCATTCTTGGTGAACTTATCCCCCAGTAGTTGGTTGATTAATCTTGACCCACAGCCATATATGCCCACTAAGCTAGTGATCGCACACTTTGGATTCAACACTATAACTGCATGAATTATCATTAGTTAGCTATCAGTTACCATTAGTTCACTATATGTCATTAATAGTAAAGGCAATAACCCACCAACTAGTGGGATTAGGTACTGATCACCAGCTATACTACTGGAATAACAAAATATAGTATTACCTGATCATAAAATCACCAGTTATACTACTAAAATAAACCTTTAACTAGCAGGATTAGGTACTGAACACCCCCATAGTTGCAACCTATCAGTGGGTCATTATCACCCCCATTGTAACCCTATAACCCATCACCTTTAGTAATATAGTTACCTATAACATCCTACAACCCATAGTCATCATAACCATTAGTTCCCATTAGTTAACCATTACTAGTTATATATACTATGTTAACACAATTAGGTACTCATCACCCCATAGTTACAGAAAATATCACGACTTATACCATCAGACTTTTTTTTAGAGCTTCTCACCGCTACCGATACATAATCAATCAAATAATCACCACAAAAACACCACTACTATACCTTATACACCACAAGCAACACCACAGGTGAATAACAACCACAAGAAACAAATATTCACGAATCAAAGAATCACATCACCACAAAAAACTACCACAGCTGTGACAACCCGACCACCCAACCTGACCTTCCTCCCTGACCCCCGCGGGGCCCCGCGACACCCGCAGCTCCGCGGCCGGCGCACCTCTGCAGCTCCTGGACCTGCGCCTCCGCACGCTGCGCGCGCTCCAGGAGCGACGCGTCGTCCTCGGACACCGTGGCCTTCTCCACGGCGCCCAGGTCCCTGGGAGCCGTGCCCGGTGCCCCCCGGTGACGCGCCCCGATGGCGCGTGGCGCGCCTGGTTTTGTTGGATGAAATCTGGAGATGGTGATGAATGGTGGTGATGAATCGTGATCAATGTTGATCTATGGGGTGATGAATCATGGTTTCATCTCATGGTTACCAATGGTGATCAAATCTGATGATCGAAATTCATGGGTTTTGATCGAAATTCTTCTGTTGTGATGCTTTGCTGAACCCAATTGTAAAATCATGGGTTGTAAACAGCTGGTAGTTGACAATGGTAGTTAATTGGTAGTTAAGCGAGGTAACCTGAAGCATGTTGTCAACAGCCGGTAGTCAAGAATGATCACGGTCATAGGTCACGATGGCTCCAGTCATCCCACGGCTTGGAACATGCAGACTGCCACCGGATTTTCGGGGTACGAAACAGTACTGCCACGGCTGCCATGTTGCTCAAATTTTGGAATCTTGAAGCCAGAGAAATGCAACTTGACATGTGAACCAGTCAACAAACAACATATTTCAAATTTAATTAAGCCATTTGAATACCCAGAAGGAACCATGTTCAACAAAGACAACATATTGTCCAGCAACACCTTTTAGAATCCAGTACTGTGCATGATCAAACCGATGCATGCTCATGCACGGCGTCCGGGTGCTCCCCAACAGTTACGTCAGTCACGTCGCCGAGCAGCCCAGACAACTCGCCGGTTTCCTTCATGCTGATTCCTGAGTATGGCCACCGTTGCGACATGGAGAAGTGTCCAATAAATACATTAACCAACAATCATTAGAAACTAATAGCCAGTTTTGCAAGTTTCCTTAGAACCTTCACCCAGTTGGGATTCTAACTTTTGGTCTACAATCGATCGCTGACTCAATGAATTTCAAAGTGGAAGCGCAAGCCTTCAAAAAAACCCTAACAATCCCTCATGTATACCGGAAGTTGGTAACGAATGACCATCACCATGTTTTCACGTACGTCTCGACCTCTGAACAGTTGCAACATCTTGCAACTCGGTGAATGGATTACAATCCATTGACCAAGATTCGCCATGAACAACTGCGGTGAAGGCTACGGATGGCATGAAATCATGGGAGTTTTCCAAGCTCACCAGGTGCCCCAGGCGCCATCCCACCCCATGGGACCACCCACGGGGATCTGCCGGCGCCGAGGCGCCGCTCAAGCTCACCACCCATGCGAAGTCGCCCACGTGGTCGGCCACCAATTTGGTCAACGAGGCCCAGCTGGTGATCTTGTGCCTGGCGTCTCCCAACCATGGCAGGTGTGGTTGAGACAAGTCATAGGGGCGCGGCCCTGAAGTTATGGTTGGTTTACTAGTGGAAATGACTACCCTATAGTGAAAATGGTTGGTTTATGACTACAAATGACTAGTAATGGATGATTTGGGGGGTCCTCTATTTTGACAAACCCGTCTAGTTGGAGGGTCCCTTTATATCATGTATTATAGAATAAATGTATATATTTGGCTGTGGGTCGAAACCCCGTACCCCTGGTTCCCCCTATCATTAGCCATTGCTTTCCCTATCATTGATGGTTATCAACCCCCATTATTGGTAGGTTAATATTGACCCATAGCCATTTTAGTTTCCTTTTCGTTTTTTCCTCTCTCGCTCTCTTTTCAGCTCAGCAGCGCCTTGGCAACAGAGACTTCAAATGAGTTGAGTTGCACTGTCTGCCTCAGCAAGGCAGCTGGCAGAGCGGCTCAAACAGCCGGCCTGCGCCGCAGAATCCTTCCCCAAGCCAATGATTTCTGAAGCCACAAGAGGCTGACAAACAGCATAGCAATGAGAAACAATAACGGGCATTAACCAGCCACAAGTAGCGATAACCAGCCGCAACCACCACCAACCATCAACGAGCACCAACAAGCACCAACAAACACCAAGCACCATTTTTTTTGGGTCATTTGTTGGCCCCCTTAGAGTCCAAATCACCTTGCCCAGCATTACCATCATCAAAAATCACAAGAATCACCATGATGAAACCATAATAATCATAAAAGTCCATCCATCTTTATCAATCCAACTACCATGTGGGGTGAGTTCGGCCACCCCTGGGGGCCTGGCAGGGTTAGCACAACGATTACCCCTGGCTCCAGTTCCCTCCGCTTTCATCAAAGGTACAGAGTCGAACCAGTACCTCGAAGGCCGCGGTATGCAAACACGCGCACTTCAGTCGCTGGAGATTGGGAAAACCCGAGGAATAACACACCATCAGACTCTCCTCCACCGACTGGTCGACCTGAGCTGGGCCCGAAAACAGTTGCCCTGAGATGTGCTAAAGCTGGTGCTTCGAACACCTTCAAAACAAAGAGTTTCATCTGAAGGTGTGGTTCCAAAATCTTCCCCAAAAACAACATGATTCAGTTCCCAAGTTGTTGGCACCTGCAACTCCTTAATCAGCAAGTCCTCAATGATCTGTACAAGCTCGGTACATCCCAAGAAATCGGCCACTTTGATCAGTTCCAGCGATCCGCCGTAGTCGTTCTTGTCCCACCAATCCTCAAAGTACTGGCGGCCCCCTGTGATGATCCCCAGCAACGAGTCCAGAGCTTTGGCCGGCGCGTCAATCCCCAACTCGATCCGAGGCATGCTGGGCCCTTCATGGGCAAAGGCAGAGCCCAGGTATGTCTTCACATAGGGCAGGCGAGCAGAAGCTAAACGCTTGGGTACATGGAATTCTTTGGAATCCATGACCAACGTGATCAGCTCATGCCAACAACCTGCGCGAACGATTTCTGAAAAAACAAGTTCCTTCAACCCCATGTTTACACAGAAAAGTTTCTCCAAACATGTTTCTACCCCCCAAGTTACTAAATTTCCGTTGAAAAAACCGCCACTTCCAACAGTTTCCATGATTTCCGAGAGGATTCCAACCCACCCAGGTGGCCCCCCGACCGGCTACCGGGGGAAGCCCGGCGTGCCTTGGAAATCCTCCGAGTCGTAGGGCACTTCGAAGTCTTCGGATTGGGGACAGATGGCCCAAGGGTCGTAGGTCACCTCGTCCGAAAGTTTGGTGATGCCTGGCTGGTGCGCTGACGGAACTCCAGCATTCTGACGAATTTTTGGGATGAAAATGGGATGAAGATTAGTTTGATTAGTTATGGAGTTAAACTTGATGATTTATGTAAGTGTACAATTGATCAACAGTGTTTTTCATAAAGTTATCTTTGTACTTGGACAATTGAATATGCAAAAATCTGTGAATATATACATGGAGAAATGACAACCTAATCAGCCGACCACTGTTTTAACACGACATCAAACATCCGAGCTTAACCATGTGCTGGGGCCCTGCCCTGCCTGTGAGCAAGTAGATATCGATGTAAACCTCGGCAAGTTGCGAGTTGGGAGCTGCCCAGGATTCGTAAACAATTGCCGGTTGGCGGTTTCAACCCCTATGAAATTTAGTCAACCAACCATTTGCTAATGATTACTAGGGAAAATCAATAGAATATTAGGATTCGACAATTTCAACCCTAGGATTCTTAAACAACCCCTATGAATTCGTCAACCAACCAACCAACCATGTAGTAATACTAGGGAAAATAGCAAATGTTTGAAACCACAAACCAGATTGGGTCGTTTTCTCAGACAAAATTTGAATGGGAATCATCACCAATTTTTGTGGCATATCATATTCCCTGATGAACATTGCAGCATATTGCATTGAAACATGTACAAACGACTTTGCAACTCTGAAACTCTAATCCAAAAGTACTGCAATCTTGCTGGCCAAACCAGCCATAGTGTGGGTATGCCAATGAAACATTGGTAAACACCTTGGCAAGTTTGAGTTGACATGTGCCATAGGGTAGCATCAGCTGGCTATGTGCCAAAATAGTGGTACCCCCAAAACCAATGGCTTTCCTAGTCAAATGAGCATTTTTGGCAGGGTATTGGTTACCCTTTTTGGGCACATCCCCAGCTATGGCTGGCACTTTCTCCCTTATGGCCACTCAACATCACCGTAGCTTTGCAGATCCCCGTAGCTGGGAGGATGATCTAGGATGCTGATGCTTTGAGACGTGGGGATGGTACACATGGTGTCGTCGACATCATCACCATCATGATTCATGAGCAGTCGTTCATCACCATTCATAATCATTCATCAAACAAATGGTCAAATATCAGCCATTCCAACCACTAAGCAATAAAAGTGAAAACCCATCATGCCACCTTCATACCCATCAAGAACACTGACTCTGGCATCAACATATTCTGGTTTCTCAGAATGGGAGTACTTCCAAATCATTCAACATTGGCTATTTATCGTGATTAACTTTTTTTCAAGCTATAGGAGTACCCTCACATATCACCCACTTTATCAACCATTTAGAATATCAACAAACCAACATTTGCCATTTACAGTCGCAAAACATCATAAAGCAACCAGTTTTTCTAAGCGTCCCCAGTTCCTAATCTTTCAAACACAACACCAGAAATCCGTCCAACATACGTTGTGACCTGTCAAGATACACCTTCTGACAGGTCCTCGATGCAGATGAGTCCAGCATCATGATGCGTCTGGCTGTCACCCACCATTCCTCAGCCCGTCACGAGATCCAACCGCACGGCTGATTTGGGGGGTTCTCAAAGTAATAAATGGGTAACATATATGCTTGTTCATAGGGGATCCATTTGTAGCTAGATGGGTACTGTAACATTTATGCTTATTAATAGGGGATCAATTCATGGTTAGTGATTGGGATATAATGGTTAAACAACTACTGTATGGGGAGCTCTCAAGCCATGGGGAATCCCCCAAAATGGCTGGTTACTAATATAAAGCGTCACTACAGGATGATTTCGAGGTACCCCTATTTCGAGAAACACCCATTTAAGAAAACATGTAACGCGCGAGTCACCTAAAACAAAAATCCAGCCCAAACAAGTAGCAAAACGTAGCAAAACCTTGTACCATTATTCCCAAGTATTCAGACTACCACATGTTTTCCAAAGTAGAATCATGAACCAAAAATTCGTTGCGCTTCTGTTGCGTCGCCGCTACCCATTTGGGCTACCAGTGACTCATTCTGATGCAAGGGGATGGCGGATGGCTTTCCCACTGATCTGGATGCTTCGCTGTCCCAACAGGCCTGGACGATTTTTCAATATTGCAATCAATTGTCTGAAACAGCTGTGTCGTTTACAATCCATGTAGATGAACAGTATATACATTGCAACCAACAGTCAGTGTGTAATTATTCATAATCAATGTAGAACCCGTATCCATGTCAATCAATTGTTTGAAACTGTGTATCAAAATAGGCGACCCCAAAAATGGCTGCTTTGTTGCTGTAAATGGCTAAACTCTTGGATGTTAGCGGGGGGTTACTCCTAAAAAAATCATTGGTCATTACAAAGAACCTATTATTACAGAGAGTTTTATTACTCTATCTTCTTACTAGAAATGGTATTCCTATGGCTTGAACAACTTGGGAACCCCCAAAACTGGTTTATTTCTATAAATGGCCAATGTTGGATGATACATGGCTAATTTATTACTATATATATATATATACATATATATATATACATATATATATATATATGGGTGTTCCTCAACATAGGGGTACCCTCAGTCAAACAATGTTTTCCATTTGTAAAATGATCATTGTTTGGTGGGGCCCACCGGTTACCCTGTGGCTTGGCACGTGCCCACATAGCTATTACGACATGGCTATGGGCCAAAAACCCGGTACCCCTGGTTCCCCAGTCATTCACAATTGTTTTCCCACTCCTATTTGTTGGTGAAATTATCCCCGATTAGTTGGCTAATTGATATTGACCCAGTTCGTAGTATGTGAGCCATATCAACCATTACAACCACTAGTTGAACCATTCTAACCACTAGATATCAACCACTATCAACCATATAGCCACATTAACTCGATAAAATTACTTAATATACAGCTAATATAGGTGTTTCTCAAAATAGGGGTACCAATCATCCATTCATAACTGATCATCTCTAGTACTAAACCAACCATTTTTTGGGCTCCCTATCTTGAGAAACTACCATATATGCTAATTAGTCACCAGTAGTTACCACTGGTTAACCATTGCTTCGCTATTAGTAACCCTTAGTTAACCATAGATATTACCAGTTATCAATATTACTGGATTACTTGATATTATTTGGAATACTTGAGACATGGTTAATATATGCCAATAGTACTATTAGTTACCATTAGCTAGCCATAAACAAATTAAAAAAAAATATATAGAATATATTACCAGTTAGTTACCATTAGTTAGCCATATATATATATATTATATTACCAGCATTTACCAGTTATTAAAAGGTCCCATTGGTAGTACATGGTTTGTTAGTTACCATTAGTTAACCATATATAACCAGTTTCCATTTACCAGCTAACCACATATCACCAGCATTTACTAATACCTAGTTGCCATTAGTTAGCTATTTATTACTATTAGTTACCATTTACCAGTTATTAATGGTAATCAAGTTTCGATTGGCAATATATTAGGTTTATTAGTTAATACAATATCAATACATGCTAATATTATCAGATATCAACTTGTATCAACTGCTTGTTGTATACTTCATATTAATATCACTTAATATTAAATCTCATGCCTCATGGTCTTCCAAACTCCACCCGTCACAACGGCACCAAGTCACGTGGGAAGCCGTTGGAGTGGCGATGCTCGCGGCCGCTTTTGGCGGAGCCGTTGGGTGTCACGGTCACCTGCGACCGAGGAGCGGATCGCGGGGCGTTTCGGTGGTCGTTGGGGGGTCATGGGGTAAAAATCGCCCCGAAGTCAGTGGGTTACATGGGTGAAATGGTGCTTCAGAATAGTGGAACCATGGGGTTTTCGATGGTTTTTCAGGGTTAAGAGTGGTTGAGTGCTGGTTTCTCAAGTCAAAACTCTTAGTCCCCCTGGTTCCCCTATCGTTAACCATTGTTTTCCCTGTTGTTGTTGCTTATTATCCCTCATTGGTTGGTCAATAGTGACCGATTGCCAGAAATCAATCAAACTACTGGTCGTTGATCATACAACTGGTGGTGTAGAGTAATCGGGAAGTCAGTGGGTTAAATCGGGAACAATCGTGGGTTAGATGGGTTAAATGGTAAATGGTGGTCAAAAATAGTGGAACATATGGTTTTTAGGGTTCATAGTGGTCAAGTGGAGGTTTCTCAAGTTATACAGGACCCAACAAATGGTGGGTTTATCACTAGACGTGGTTGATGTAGGGTGATATCTGGGGGTAGCCCTATGACTTAAGAAACATGTGGTAAAATCAAGAAGTCAATCAAACTGCCGGTCGTTGATCATACAACTGGTGGTGTATACAACTCATGATTATGCACCTGGTGGTTTAAGTCATTCAAGAAGTCAATGAAGCTCCAAACAAAATGATCGAGTTGTTGAATTTCATTATTGTAATCAGAGTTGTTTGACAACATGACTTGGTTGTGTTCTTACAAGTAACTTGTTGTTTAATGATTTTTGTGAGCTGTTACAAAACAATTCGTCATTCGAACAAAAAAATATCAGCCATTATAAAACCACTGTAAAAACCATTGTTAGCCATTGTACGACCATCGTTTGTTGGTTGTTTACCCATTCTTTCTAGTTGTTATCTCCTACAAACCATCGCTTAACCATTGAGCACCTGTCCACCCAGTCACTGTGTCGGTGAAGATGCAGGCATCCTCTGGCATCCGACGATGAAACTGCAAGGACATCCTCAATTCGCGGTACTCCTCCTCACCATTCTGGATGGGCTCCAAGAAAAACCTCGACACTGAATTAGCATCTTCAAGCCGTGGATTTTTGGTTGAGTGTGACAGTCTCATACTTCAAGAGTTGGATTTGATACAAAGTTGGAGTTGATGCACGGCCTCAGCTTTATTTCAAGTTGAGTGTTGCAGTGGTTGTCTCAGCACTTTGGTTACGCCGATCAGGAAGCAAATGGGCAGTATATGGCAGTATGTAGAAAATATTGCTGTTTTTTTTGACAATTTTTATGGTTTTTTAAATTTTTACAGAACTCAAACTATTTTTACACTGCTAAGTCAATCGACAGGTCCAGGTGTTTTCCAGTGCCTTCAATCCAAACCGAATCCGAAACCAGCACTAAAGGGCGACCTCAAAAACTGTCACGAAGGCTCATAGGCTATATTGGTCTGTGAAGGTCTACGTTTACGTATAATATCTGGTTGGTGGTTGAACCACCCCTATGAAAAATATGCTTGTCAACCAACCATTTGTTATTGGTCACAAGTGGAAAAACAAGCAAAATGTGAATCAAACCACCAACCAGTAGTTGTTGAACGATTTGTTGTTGGTTATTATTCCCTATTATCAATGAAGCACTATTGATGGTTCTATTGAAGGTCTATGTTTACATACGGTATGGGCTACTTTTAAAAAACCGGCTGCCAAGCAACAGGAGCTCACTAGCCCAAGAACAGTTGTTGCTGACGCTTACCTCGGCGCTCCCGATCGGATCGGCGAAACGGAGGGAGGACTTCCCAGGTTGGACTCACTGGTGGATATACCACTGATTCCCCGAACATTTTTCCACATTATGGCTGTCTTCTAAGATGTTCACATCCCTTCAAAAATGAATATAAACGACCATACTATATGGCTTTGGGTCCAAACCCTTATCATTGTTTTCCTGATCTTTGTTTATATTGGTATCTTGTTGGTGCTTGTTGGTTCAAACTATATTCTTGTTGGTATTTGTCGGCTAATCTCCCCCATGAGTTGGTTGGTTCACTACCCTCGTTGGCCCGCAACGGTGCTGTTGGCCACGGCTGAGCGAAACGGCCCCGGTGAATCGGCTGACCCATCCATCCACGGCTCGCCGCTCGCCGCCAAGGCTACGAGTTGAAGATCAAGATGTGCATTCCGGCTTTGGGTTGACACACTTTCACCTCGCAAAAAAGGAGGAAGCAAACATCAGTGGAAGCTGACAAAACTTCTGCACCAAGATTTGATGCAACTTCACCCCTGAAAAATGAAATCATGCAAGATTCGCTGCATTTTCAACATCAATACAAAGTGCAAGCCTGTGTGATATTGTCCATCATCATCATCATCATCATCATCATCATCATCACCACCATAACCATCAGCATCAGCATCAGCACCATCATCATCACCACCATAACCATCAGCATCAGCATCAGCACCATCAGCAGCAGCATCATCATCATCATCATCACCACCATCACCATCATCATCATCATCATCATCATCATCATCATCATCATCATCATCATCATCATCATCATCATCATCATCATCATCATCATCATCATCATCATCATCATCATCATCATCATCATCATCATCATCATCATCATCATCATCATCATCATCATCATCATCATCATCATCATCATCATCATCATCATCATCATCATCATCATCATCATCATCATCATCATCATCATCATCATCATCATCATCATCATCATCATCATCATCATCATCATCATCATCATCATCATCATCATCATCATCATCATCATCATCATCATCATCATCACCATCACCATCACCATCACCATCACCATCATCATCATCATCATCATCATCATCATCATTCACAATTTTACTCAGCATCAAACTATGTATGCTATATCAAACTCACCAGACACCTCGCTAGCGACAGAGTCACTTCCCAGCTGTCGCGCACGAGACCGAAGATGGAAACGCAAATGGTAAAGCTCCAGGTTTTCTGTGGCGATCCATGGCGGTTCCAACTCCGACATCGAAAATGGATGACCCATCAGAAACTTCACCATCGTTGGGACTCAGCAATGCCATGCAGTCATCCCAGGTGAAATCGGATGTTGGTAATTGGTATCCAGTGATGTTATATAGAATAATCCAATGTTGGGATAGCTGATCTGAGGTTTGATGCAAGTTGGAAGAATCAGTAGCATTTTTTTGTTAATTCATAGATATTTCTGAAGCTTCATCACGAGCCCAGGGTGGATGAAGTTCACTTTCTGGGGAGTAGCTTTGAGACGTTGTCGCAAGCATTCGCCTTTCGCGTTCATCCAACTTTGATCTTCGATGACTGTAGCTCATGTACCATGGAACAATCGAATGCAACATGTCTGCTGCCTCTTCATGATGCAAAATTCTTGTTCCAGTTGAAGGGCGAAACGGCTGAAGCACTGAACGGCTGACGAAGATCCGATTGGCAACGGCCAGGCCTTTTCTGCATAGGCTCAACCCTTCACGTTCTGTGCCAACTACTGGGATTGCAATAGCCGAACTGGTGCTCTCCGAATCAGAATCATCGTTCCCGTGCCTGTGATCCATGGTGTAGCAGCTATTCATCATGTTAAACCAGCTACCATATGCTACCATGACTGAACCATCAGGGATGGCATGAACGCTTAGCAATGACTAGCACCATCCCAAGCTGCTGATTTCCAAGGGCATCTGGTGCCCGGGCGCGGTCAAAGAACTCGTCGTCGCTGTCGTTGTAGTGGGTATCGTACATCGCAGCCTGCTTCTTGCTGTAGCCTTGACCAACCTGTGGCGTTGTCGACCCAGCTTGTGCTACTACCATTCAATGAGGCGTAATCACATGCAGCAACCCAGATCTTTTCGAAGCAAACAGCGCTTCGATAGCTTCCAGGCAGCGTCTTTGAAAGATCCACCATCAGCGATCGATCCACTATCCAAATTTATCCAATGATATCCAATGTCAAATGATGTCAAGTGATGTCAAGTGATGTCACGTGATGTCACGTGATGTCAGGTGATGTCAAGTGATGTCAAGTGATGTCACGTGATGTCAGGTGATGTCAAGTGATGTCGAATGATGGTTATCAGCCTAGTCAGCTGGTTGATAACTCGCTCGGTTTCTGTTTGGAAGACCTGCTTTTTGAGGCCCAAGGAAACGAAGAGGATGTCCACCTCACGACGCGCGGCGTCCATTCACCACCCCGGATGGATCAGAGCCACAGCCCGGCGTCGTTCGGTGACCATGTCGCAGTCTCAGAAACTTCATTAACTATGGATAGCTGGGATAGTTACTATGTTTATGCTATAGCTTAACCCAAAGTTAATAAGCTTTATGGGAAACAATGTTAACTATGGTACAGTAATAGCTGGATGCAAATATAGTTTGTTTATGCTATTATGCGTTATTTGTGAATATGCTGGGATTATCCAGCTTTCTCTGCCTTTTTGGTTAGAAGACAACCAGAATGAACACACCTCAAATGCGCCATGAAGTGAACAGAACTGGCACCATGAAATGATCAATCGTGATACACCGGAGGGATAACAACCATGGTTGGCTCCTTAGCCCTACAAGATCGATTGCAAGACCGGTTACTGAAGCACCATCAACATCACCATGAATAAGGGCGTATGAATACCTTCTTCGGGGGGAACACCATCAACCTGCCGTCACGCCATCCGCAACCTATCCCTGTGAACCCCCGTCTGCCTGATTCCCAAAGTCTTCCTCGGCTTTTTCTATCCTGGTACCAGCTGGTTGACCCAGTTTTTATGTTTGTCATGGTGGTGATTGAATCACGTGGTTAACCCATCAACCATGAGCCTAATCAGGTCTCAACACATTCATGGTCAAAACATCAGGTAGACAAACAACCCACAACAACAGCTACTGAAAATCAAATTCAGTGTCTGATCAAACACAAGCTCCATCAGACTCCACGCAAACAAAACATTAGGAAGTGATACAAAGAGGAATTTCAACAAAAAATCAACGTTGGAAAGCATTGTTTTAACCACCCATCATAGGGTTTTCCTTTCTGCAGATTTTCCCATCAACCATTTCTGGGAAGTGGCTTATTTCACAGGAATTCATAGTGGTTTATTCAACATCTTTGCCTATTGAGAATGGTTTATGTTGACCCTGTCTGAACCAAACAATGATACCAACAAAAACAAAGGCAGACCTGCTGAGATGCCGCGGTCAGGGCTCCTCTCAGTGAGCTTCTGCAAGCGCTCCATGTTCTGAGTCCCCATGCCACTATCGGGAAGCTCCTTGGCAGCAGCAGAATCATCATGTTCCACGATCCAGTACCCATCACTGACCATAAAGGATCACCCCCATCAATGACGAGAAATCATCAATCAATAAGCCAGTATCAGCCATAAGCCATCAACCAGTAAGCCAGTATCAACCAAAAACCATCAATTTACCAATAAGCCAGTACCAACATGTTTCAAGCATCATTAAGCGCGGGTAATGATGGTCGCCAAAGTTCGGGAAGCGGACCAACAATTCATTCTTTGTCCACGGAAGAAATGGGTAGCTGGCCAGTTGCTCGGAGTTCACAACCACATATTCATCGCGTCGGTAACCGGTTCCGGGGTTCCGGACCAGTATTGTAATTATTGAAACACTTTTTGTACAACCATTGCTGATCATTGCTGTCCGGTCGTCAGCTGCTAAACAAATCACTATTACGCTTTGTGGTTGTCAATTGAAAAGTTGCTGATTGTTCACCAAGATAGATCCAAGCGGAATGGGTTTACCGAAACGTCCCATCTGCTTGTTGCCTTCCTCAAGTATGGTGGTTTCCCAAAATCGGGAACCCCAAATTGTTGGGTTGACTGCTATAAATGATTACTATTGGATGATTTGGGGGAGTCCTTTATTTTGAGAAACACCCACATGTTGAGTGATTGATGGCCTTGTTGCAGTTGCTCGTTGTTTATCCATCAACGTAAAAGGTTGGAACGACATTCCCATACAAGGCATCAACGATGATCACTGGCTATCTTAGAGGTGGATTCGGCTGCTGTTCGATCCCCAACACTGCTTGGTGATTGAACCACCCCGTGAAAAACATTGTCATGGAAACATTCCAAATATCACGCAAGGAAAACATACTTAATCACCCAAAACTTGTTTGAC
>VSDK01025145.1:65332-143588 GCA_009767595.1 Symbiodinium kawagutii
GTTTACTGCTCGTGACCAGTCTCCATGGTTTCTTCATCAGCTCACCCGTGTCATGTGCAGTGACCCCAACTTGACATCCATCTAAAATAGACGTGTTAAACAAACCCATCTCCATCAAACAACGGAAAAGGCTTTCAATTCGGGTTCACTCCAACCAAGGTTCTCCTTAGGCCATTCCCAACCAACGTGTCCTCCCCTATTAATCTGTTCCCTAGCCAACTGAATGCAATGCTTGATGATCTTTTTGTTCTTCCTACGTTTCTTTTTCAAAGAGATCACTTGAGCTTCATTCAGTTCGTTGATTCAGATTTTGAAAAGGGCTGTGGGGACCACACGGAGCGGAAAACCGCAACCAACCAGGTTTCAATTCTTCAGCAAAATCCTTCGCCCGAGTGAATCCGATCTCCGTGGTGAGATCCATGTTGTTCTCTTTACCTACCCGATATGCAACATGTCCTTTACTTACCAGCTTCTCAGTCAGTCCACTCTGGGGAGCACAACACACTTCCAACAAGACGCAATGATCATTCTGAAGGGTTCCCAAAACATCAGCCAACTGTTCATGTGCATGATGAAGGTCACTGGCAATTTTTTCACGCTGTTGCGATGACAACACGTGGGAACATGTAAGAACGCTCTCAGCAGACTCCTGCAGCATGAGAGCATCATCATCTATATCGGGCAAATCCTTTGGAGATGGTGGGGATTTCACCCCACCTGTTTCCAGGCTTGCTCGTCGTCCGACATTTCCTGAGCCTCAGGACTCACTGCATTCTCTCGTTTCGCTGACTTCTTTGGGAGAGGTGGTGTCTTGGGAGCCTTGTAGCCCTCTTGGTTCTCGACAGTCTTGGGAGGAGGAGTCGTGGCCTTGGCTTTGGCTTGAATCTTGGCCTTCTGGGCACGAAGGAGTGCCAGCTTCTTCTCTGCCGACGCCTCTGCCGCCTCGATTCCAAGGGCTTGAGTTGTCATCTCGTTCGGCAAGGGCTCCAGGTCCTTCAGCAGCTTGGTCTTCACGTCCTCTGCAATGGGACCCGCGCTGCGATAGGTTCCCTTCGATGACCATGTTGGGCAGCACAGCAAACGAAGACGGCATACACTGCAAACCGCCCACACTGCATGGCTGTTGCAACCCGTGAGACTGCCTCTGCCAAATCCCTCGGGTGTATGGACTCCGGAGCATGGTGGATCTCGGCAGCGAGGATCGCGAAGATTGGCGAGCTGCACTCTGTCCAGTCGTACTTGCCCAGGTCGATCTTTGACTGGTTCTTCCGTGAAGTTGCTACTTCGGCCACGATCATCTTGCTGATCTCCGCTGACCTCTCCGTTGAGATCTTGGGGTTCAAAGCTTCCTGGAACAACTCCATGGCTATTGTCGTCTACTGCGGGATCACGCTCACTAGAGTTCGAGACGTGGAAGGTTGCTGCGAAACACCACCTGATTCACCATGCCGATTCTCACAAGGATGCTGCACGCTCATCGACTGCTGGGTGTGCTCATTTGTTTCTGACTCTCGAGAAGACTCACTGACTTGATCATCTAACACGTGCACATTGTGAGTCAGCCATTCCTGCAAACCCAACGCACCTTTTCCATCAGGGACAGGGCGCGCAAGGTCATTGCCTGTTGAAGTGTTAGCACAATCATGGCACAAGTCCAGCAAAAGATGTCCATTACTCCCTCTTTTGAAGGGGATTGTGACACCCGGAAACACTTTGGTGAACATCAGTGAGGGAGTGGCTACATCGATAATGGTTCCCAATGGCTTCATCGTTCTGATCCCCAACAAGATCGGCACACCTGGGGCATCCAAGGTATGCACTCCTAAGGAAGTCTTCTTGTTTCCTATGCTTTGTGGTAGTTCAATGAAACTCTCAGAACTTCTTTCTTCAGCATTTCCAAACTTAAAACGTTTTCTTTTCCCCAGATGAACTCCAACCTCTTCAGCTCCAAAGTTGCTACGTCGAGGATTCAGGACAAACTCAACCGCATCGAGACTATTGTCTCTGTGGCACCCGGGTCAATGACTACAAAGGCCAACCTCTCTTCTCCTTCGGGGCTGTTGCGAGGACGCGCAGTCAGCGCCAGGCGCTGGTAATCGTGGACAATGGGGTTCGTCCCCAACGGTTCATGGTCATGTTGAGGAAGAGGATCAGAAGAGGAGCAAGGAGGCGAAGAAGTTGCTGGAGAGACCATGTAGATCGCTGAGTCCGCCACATCCACCCAGCCAACGTGCTTTGAACGATGCTGAAACTGGCTCCCAGGTGACTTGTTCTGACCCCTTTTTTGGGCAAGACCTAAAGTCGTGTTCCTTACTTCCGCAAATGAAGCAACCACTATAGCCAGGTTTTTGATGAACTGGGATTCCTTTTGGTTTCGGGGCTGGAACATGAACTGACATGGCATGACCTACGGTACCTCCTTTCTTGCCTTTCTGAAACCCTCCTTTTCCTTTTCCTTTTCCTTTTCCTTGGTAGAATCCTCTACTCTTTCCTTTAAAATGCATGGTGTCTCGTGCTTCACGGAAACTTCTGACCTTTTGGTCATAAACTGCATACAGCTCACTCAGTTCCTTCCCAAGATTGGGATCACTCAGCTTGGCCTCCTCTATGTCGAGCCAAATCTTCCTGTCGCTGTACGCCACCCAGCCTTCTGGAGTTTCAGTGTGCCACTCATCATCTTGCCACCACCAACCATAGACACCATCATTGAACCACACTGGAGCTGGTTCAGGAGCAGGGTGTTCATCACCATGATCTCCGGCAACCATTGTCATCACCACGGAAGGTTCTACCCAGTGAATGCGATCTTCACCAATCTCCTGCTCATCATCATCCTGCAGGATCAAGCCCCAATCACCGTCCTTCTCAATCCAGAACGAGCGGGCTTTGTGACTTGGTCGCATCTTCTCCTGACCCAGGAGCTCATCATCTTCCTGCCTCATGGATCGAGCAATGTCGTCAAACTTGAGGCTGTTCCCGGATGATGCATGGACAAACGGGCCTGAGCTGGTGTCCACTTCGACGCAGCAGAAGCCAGCCCAACACTTCTTCTCGTAGCACCATTGGAAACTCTGAATCGAAGTCATCCCATGCCTCTTCCTGGTGCTCCTCTTTCTCATAGCCCCACGATCGTTGCGACCAAGCGTCGCCTTCCCAATCTCCCAGTGACGTGACCACCAAGACTGATCTCCCCAGTTCCATGACCAGCCTCCTGGACTTTGACCACCGGCTTCATCATCTTGGGGTTCCACTCTTTCCTCTTCTTCTGGTACCGGAGGTTCTTCTGACATTTCTGCCACCACTTGCTCGTCGATGCACTGACCCAACCGGAGAAGAAGGTCCTGCAGATGTCGGCTTCACAGCCTCAGTCTGGACTGCCAATGTTCTTTTCCTCGGCATCGTGCGTGCAAGGGACCTCTGCACCTTCTTGTACATTTTTCGCACAGTGGTAGCCCAACTGATCATGTCCCTACCAAAGGGTCTCCTGCATCGAAATAACTCATCAAGATGAGAGCCAACGTCAGGCACTGGCATGCACCCTAGTCTGTCCTTCAAGAAGCTGAGAAGGTACTGTGTGCCACTATGCCCTTCAAGGCGATTGTGGTCAATGTTGCTCGCCACATCCCATGCCTTGCCACGGAGACCGTGGCCCAAGAGCGTATCTCTTCGCATAGGTCGTCTGGGAGTAGGCCAGCCAGCCTCACTCGTCGAGAGTACTCTGGCCATGTTGCTACTTTACCATCCCATGAGGGTATGATGGCCTGTTCGTCTTTTGACAGAGACATGTTGCTCTCTAGCGTCTCCTAGGTATCTGGATCCTCCCAAAATGGGGAATGAATCCGATGGACAGCCTGGTCTCACAGGTTGGGACAAGGTCAAAGGTTTCGGCCAGCGCAGATGTCACCAACCGTGTGTGTGTGTGTGTGTGTACGAGCCAAGGAGCCTGGAGCCCAAGGCTCCGCTACCAATTCTGGTAGCGAGCCGACCACTGGAATCAAAGGTGATCAAACAAGGAGTCTAAAAGATAAATGATATTGGCCCACGAAGATACCCACTGGATATCAAACCACCGGAGACTACCTGTCCCGCAGCACAAGGAAGCCTGCAAAGGCTTCCGGCACCGCGCGCCGCAAGGCACACGCAACTATTGCTTTCCGCAGCTGATGATTTGGATTTAGTCAATAGGCCAAAGGGTTCCCTAAGGATTGATCCAAAGTTGATTCACAGAGTGTGCAAATGCAAGAGGCGGAGGCAAATGACTCACAAAGCTTTACACACTAGCAATTGTTTAATCCTAGGAAAGTTCGGTTGAATAAATTGCCAATCCGACTGAAGTGCCATACTTGAACCATTGGGATTAATGGTTAGTGAAAATTATCTAAAGCATTGAAATGCAAGAAAGTTGCCATACTTGATCAAACTCAACACTCATTCCACCCACTCCAACCACCAATATCCATGCGCGTAACAGGCATGATCGACTTGGTCTCAGAGCAGCGCTTGCGCAACGCTGAACGCGCAACCAGGGCATGAAGCGTCCAGGCCGTCCCCGGCTGGGGCACCTGTACATGTTGGAAATCTTCTTTTGCTTTTGCTCCAGTTTTTGCACCAATGCTTCCTGTCAAGACCGTTGAAGGGCAAGGTGCTGCTGATGCTGATAATATGCTGATGATTTTGATCATGAAACTCGTGGTTGATGGGCCGGGCTGGTTGAAGATCGCGAGGTCCGGTATAATTAAAATGCTGTGCTGAAGAGCAGTTTGCTTTACGTCATTTTTCTTCAAGAAGTAAATGACACCATCTTCAGGTATTCCACATCTGATTTACATCAAACAGGCCCAATGACAAATCGTGAACTTGGGTGATCATGATGGATAGTAATGGTAGATCCATCAATATCAATAAACGAATAAATGGATAAATATATGCGTATATACATATATTATATATATGTAAATATATTGCCGCGTCACCACCCTATGGTTTCTTTACGGAGCATTTTGGCAACCCCTGGCAGCAAAACCCATGATTTTTCTGCTTGCGCTGACGGTCGGTGAAACATAGTGAGCTCCATGATCTGACACCTTAGTCCAGACTCAATTGTGGTCGCTTGCAGAAAAAATGTCTTTTTCTTTCGAAAATATGAAAACATCCTATAAGTTCACTCATGGTTTGCTTCAGCAAAAATCATTTGTTTCTTGAAAAAATATTGATTTCTCAACAAAAAACAAGAAAAAACAACTGGACTTTTACATGTATTTTAGGATACCATTCCAGGGCAATGAATGTTTCCAGGCTGAAATGCTTGTCTTGACTCCTGGTGATAATTTGATTTTTCCTATGGTCCCACAGGGAGCCAGCATTTTGAGCCGTGAGCCATGGATGGAGCAAGATGTACTCATCAGTTGCTAGGTCAAACATACTCGCACCCAAGTTGCACAACTCTTCTTTACCTTTTCATCAACCTCAAGATTGACAAAATACTACTGAATGAAATCAACTACAGTCCTGCAATCTTGGAAACACATCTGAAGACTCTGAGTCCACGATGACTGGTGCGTCGAAAGTTGACTGACTGTTCAAATGAACGTGGCACCTTCACAAAATGGAGGTGGCAAAGTGGGCCAATCGCCCTTTCACAATGAAACCCCTCATTTCCAAGAAAAACAATGATCTTCAAATGAAACTGTGCCCTGAAATTGAGAAAAAACGCACATCCAAAAAAGTTGCATTGGTCATCCACAAGTTTGATGAAACAAGTCACTTTATTTCACAGCCACAAGAAGCACATATAAGAGAAATGAAATGTAAGGGAAATCAAAAACGACTTCAATCCAAGAAAGGCAAAATCAAACCATTGTTTTCACAGCGCCTCTTGCACAAGCGGTGAAGGATGCAACTGAATTAACATATTGCCTATTTGGCAACAACATTACATGTTCCATGTAGCATTCTACAAAGCAACCATAGGACAAAGCACTCTGACTTCAACAACTGCCACTGTCAGTGTCACTGCCCCCGACTGATTTTTGCGCAGTTCTATTGCGTCTGCCGCCTGTCTGCGTGACACATCTCAAAACCACATTGCCAAATTCCATTGGAATGTTTTAGCCAGCTTAGCCAGCTTTGCTGGCTGATCGAAAGGTTTTCCCTCTTTGGCTGCGGCTACGTTCACGTTGATCCCGACAATGTGAAGAACGTTGACTGCGCTCATGCTCATGCTCATGATGCCTTTTGGATCTCGATCTGGAATCGTGCCGGTGTCTGGATACTGCTGCCACACCCTCATTCTCGCAAAGGCTCTCAACAACAACCCCAGATCAAATCAAATTGATCCCTCAGCCCCTTCCCTATTAGATTTCTGGTCTACTAGCCCCTACAGTCCCAACCAAAGTCCTGGCGGCCGACTGGATCTGGACGCGAAGCAGGCGGTATAGATTCGTGGGGTGCTAGCTGAAAGACATTCGTGGAATTGGACCACCTGCATCACTAGCCACTGGATTTTGTCCTTAATCTTGATCAAATCCTGCCTGACATCTTCCCCCAGGCCCATGCCAAAACTTTGACTCCCAACAGGTTGACATGGCTTACCCAAAGCCTCAACCTTAGATGACCGACGGAGCCAACCAAAAGGCAACCCAGTTTCAACTTACCAAACCAAACAGCAGTGAACCAGGAGTCAACCGTCAGCCTTCAAATGACTTAAACTTAAACTTACCTGCGCGGAAAGAAATTAATTAAACGCAATTTCACCTCACCTAACTCACCTACTATAACCAAATGAATGTTACACTCACTCACAATGAATACTTTTTACGCCTGCAGCCACATGCAATGCCAACGCCAATAAAAATGATAGCATGCAATGCAATCTCACACAGATGTCACAGAGTCACACACACACACAGTTTCACACACAAATCAAATTTTCAGCAAGAACTATTTTAGCTCAGAAGGGCAGTCAACAGAGGAGATGATACGATCCTGACACCCCACGAGGCTCTGCAAGAAAGAAAGAAGCTCGTTGACAGTGTTCTGGTATATATATATATGTATATATACCCTCGGGGCCCCAGGTTCTCCGATGAGGTTAACAGGTCGGGTGGGTTGGGGTGGGTTGGGTTGGGTTGGGTTGGGGTGGGGTGGGGTGGGGCATGTTAACGTTCGCTGGAGGTCTACGTTGAGGTGGATGTGACGTTGATGCTCCGTTGACGTTGATGTGACGTTGATGCTACGTTGAGGATGGGTTCTGGAAGGTGGGGTCCCCGAGGGTCGTTAATATATCATATAGATAGATATGACTGATGTCACTACTGGAGGGTTTATGATTACTTATGTTTGTCATTTCATGTCATTAATGTGCTGACACGTTCACACTTTTTTTTGATGATGCCATCGGTTTCCGCGGGGGACAACATCTGCTCGCTGCAGGTTGGGATCTCAGCTGCTGGGCCTGGGCAGCAAATCAGCCGGGGAGCTCTGGCTTGTGGGTTTGGTTTGGCTGATTGGCATACATTTTTAACTAGGTTCAAACGATTATTGAATATGTGACATGTGTGGAATCAAACTGGCGCAGAGTCGTTGACAGAAACCATTGAGCCGGTTTCCAAGAAACTCCGAAAAGGTGTTCATGTTGCTGGTGCTGACGGCAGCCCAGCGCTGCAAAGTGCAGTGAGTCGATCTCAGATCCCATCCTTGAAAGGAGTCTCTCACACCAGACACTTGGTCACTCCTTTGTCAGTGATTCAGAAACAAGGACTCATCAAGGCAGAGATCGACCTCTTGAGAAACCTTGCGAAGCAAGGATGTGCTCGGGAAAGTCGTCTAGGGTTCACGTTGGTGGGATTCCATTACCAAGCGTCAGCGTGCTAGGCATGGCCTGCAGTCTGTCACCAATGACAAAGTGGAACATAGGAACGTGCTGGCCGTCCACCACCTGAACAAACGACCCGGATTGCAAACCGTGTTGACTGCTCTGAAAAAATTCAGAGAGTTGTCCATGAAAAGTTTGCGTCCTCCGACACAAGTTTTTGACTCAGCTTTGTCGCAATGATAGAAACGAGAAAAAAAGGCTGACTGACAGCACTTTGCATTTTTGTGGACGCTACGAAATGCTGTAAATACCGTTATATTATAGCCCACGTGCATTTTGACTGAGAATTTCCAATGAATTCTGCTAGTTTTTTCTTATGGGATGACATGCACACTTGAAAAACATGCTCAAACACACACGAAACGCAAATTTGCATTCGGAGCATGAAAGAAAGAACATGTATGTTGATGCAGTTGCGCGGGATGAAATCAAAATTCATCCCACGCCGGGCTGTTTTGCGCAACAACATATGTTATGAAAAATTAGCGTTTCGCCTCAGCGAAAACGTCATTTTGCAGAAATCATCATGCATGAGTTGCTGCCATATCGGAGAACCTAGGGCCCCGAGCGTATATGTATATATATATATATTTATTTATTTATTTATTGAAATATATATCAATATGCATATCAATAAACCACCTCCGGGTTTTGCCAAAAATAGATGGTGCTTTGCCCCAAATATGGCTGGTTTATCAATAGGCGTATCCTATTACTTCTTGAATTCTTGTGATCCGTTCAGTAGCGAGTCTGCCCCAAAGTCTTTGATCATCAAGGTTGGGCAGCGCGTCCCATCCTCGAATGCGAACACTGAATACTACCTATACGTTTCGCTTCCTCCTGCTATCTTTTGAGTAATTGGCTTCGCAGCATGTCCGAAAACGGCAGTGCCTGCTTCTGAGAGAGGGTCAATGCACGCACTTTCTCCAGATCCAGTTTTCCATTGGCCTCGGCAGCACAGCACCAGGTCTGGCGACCCGGGCAATCGCATAACCCCAAGCGAGGCCAGCCGAGGCCAGGGTCAGCTGTCTATCATTTCTCTTCGTGAGGCTCTCCGGATCCATTGGACATGGGTTATTCTCAGTTTCCGATTCTTAAGTATCCTTAACTTATCAACCACTTATTGCGTCCTTAAAGGCCTCTATTGCAAGATGTTAACCATCGCAATTTCAACCAACTGGGGAAGCGAAAGTGGTGACATATCAACCTAGGATGAACGGACACAAACGTGACCAGGCCGGTAACACTGTCAGAATGTATCAACATCAGTACTCCTTCGCGTGCGAAGTTGTGGTTCTGTCACTCTCATTCGACATGGCAGCCGTATCAAAGATTGAACGGACAACATTGAGCACAAGTTATGAGTAAAAAGGCTTGACGACCCTTATTGGACATACTGATATGTCCATTGTGAGGCTTCATCAACAGATTTTCGTTTTTCAACATCAACCATCATTAACCAACATCAACCAGCTACAAAACTGGGCACTTCCCGCAACTGGTGGATCTTGGTGGTCACCATCCTGAACCGACAAGGCACATCCATGAGCTGCTTGGCATCATCGTGAAGCTCCTGCGACCGTTGCAGGAGCTTGGTGCCACGTAGGTCATGTTGTGCTTGGCATCTTCGGAAACGTGTAAATATGAATGCTTACATTAGCAATCTCATATGTTTTTGTAGTAGTGTATCTATGTAGATTCGATTCCATTTGCACATATATGCACTTGAATCGCACTTGAATCTCTGGATCACTCTCTTTTTCAACACATGTGAGCGTGAAGAACAGGACACAAGCTATGGCACAAATCCATCGAAAATTCTACCTCTTAAACCGCGAATCAATCTGAGCACATCTTGGGATCTTCCACCCGATCCCAAGCCGCCCCGTCCACCACCGGTCCTCCATGGGAATCTCCACGGCGTCTTCAGACATACCCCACGTCACCTGTGACAGCGCAGCTTGGCAGCTGCTTCCCCCACGGCTCCCAGGCGCTCGCGATGGCCTCATGGAGCTTGGCACGGTCCTCCTCCTCCAACTGCTTCCGTTGCGCCATGCGCTTCTCGGCCTAGCGCAGGCGTTTCACAGGACAAGCTGGTTCGGTTCTACAGCAGTGGTTCGGGGTGGTTGATGGTGACATGGTCACATGGTGACATGGTGAAGTTGACCATGGAGATCATCATGGTTCACTTCCATGCGTCGTGTGACCATGGCATTCATATGGTGGTTTCTTCAAACAGGGAACCCCAAAAATGGCTGGTTTATTGCAGAAAATGGATCATATGGGATGATTTGGGGGTAGCTCTATTTTGAGTAATCACCATATGCATTCATGGTCTCTGGTGAAACATTTGACACATTTTCTTCGATGAGACCCTTCATGGTCAGCTCCATTCTCCATGGATTCGCTGATAACTTGAACATCAAATGCATCCATGACATCATTAGCATTGGATTAACCTTCTTTCATTAGCAATAGATGCATACATGCCACCATGGTAAGAACATGTAAGAAGAATGACTGGTCTCACCATTGCAGTCTCCCGCTCCTGTGCAGCGTAAGCTTTGGCAGCTGCCTCGCGTTGAGCCTGACAGCAAGGTGTGGACACCGTCATAGTGGTTGATGTACGTCGGGTGTGACGAACATGTTGTGGCCCAAGACTGGTTAATATGAAGATGCAAAACCTGCTTGACATTGGTGTGATTGTGTCCTGGTTTTGACCATGTTGGGGGTTTGCTATGTAAGTAAGTCAATAAATAATAAACAAGTGAATACATAAATAAACACAAAGAAACATAAATAAGAAAAACAAAGAAACAGTATTATAGTATAATTGCGTGTAAATAGATGCATGGGCTAATCATGGTCCAATTGGGGGATTAAACACCTGGCAAACAGTCTGCCTGACCATGTCGATCTCTACGTTGGCCCCGCGGTGCCGTGTTGGCGATTCCCTTAAATGAACATAAATAAACCACAAAATTGGCCCAATAAGAGATGATCCCACGATTTTCCGACCCATCAACCATCAACTGCAACGACCAAGCTTCACTCATTCTCATGCTTCGAAGCCTTCGGTTGGCAATACTAACATACTCGCCACCAAGCATAGACCATTCATCACCATTCACCATCATAAACCATCAACTTCATCACCATTCATCACCTTTCACTCACCATTAGTGTGTTAGTAACCACCCACTTGCTGAGCATCTCACCATGGCATCACCATCAACTCACCACGGGGTCGGCAGTGGCGGCGCTCCCACCTCTGCGTGGATGCGCTTCTTCTTGGCCGCTTTTCGACGAGCCAAGTCCTGGCTGGTTTACAACAGATACGACACTAGGTGAATCAAACGTATGAACCGCAGTCATTGTCAATATACCGTTGATATAAACAAGCTGGTTGACTTAACAGTTACTACTAGTTCATGGTCAGTTCATGGTCAATATATATTGCTTGTCCAAGCAGCTCCAGCACTATGAACCGTCAGGAGCCAAGAGTTGATCACCGTAATGCCATGCTGCGAAAAAGGATCACCCAACTGGTTGATTGTACCCAGGGGATCCCAGGGGTATCCCCAAGTTACATCCAACCGGTTGATTGATACGAGGTATCCCCCAAGTTTGCCTCCAGCTGGTTTCGGATTCGTTGAATGATTATTGTTGAAACTCCTGGTATTGAGTAACCGGTGATGGTGGATGTCCTCAAAGTTATGAGTACGGACAAAGAGCACCATCAGCCTTCCAACAGCAAGAGGCGTCCTGGCAGATGATGACAATCATCAAACAATTGTGTTTTGCGATGACCCGCACGGGTGCTATCTTCATTCCCAAAACCGATTCACCATCCTAGAATCAGCAATCCTTTACATACGTGGGCAGTTAAAGTACCCTCTTGTCGTGAAAGTTGCGACCCAAATCCAAATACCGATACTTTTCAAGGCACTAAATACTCGACGACTCGACGACCTGATTCAATATACTGTTCATTCCTAGCTTTCCCGGGGATAGTCACGACAATGCAGCTCTAACCAAAACGGAGTTGTCCACAGCCTGGGCCCCGAAGAGTAGCACCAACCAATCAGCCACCGTTCCTTCCAAAACGTCTATGTGAGTTCAGAAGCTGAGTTCAGCTTGGCTAAGGAACTACCTCTGGGAGTCCAACAAATAAAGACTTTCACAGCTTGGACTTGTAGAGTCCAAGCAGCAGCTCCCGTTGAAACGGGCTGACAGGGGTGACAGGCAGCGGGGTCTCCTCCATGATTGCCTTCTCTTGAGCGGCGCGCTCCTGGTGATGGAAATCGTGGCTCCCATAAGGAGATGAACATCAGCTGGTGTCACAAATCTATAGGATTTATGATGGATGATGGTCACAAATCCAGGAGTTGGATGGATTTGGATGAATTCAGATGGGTTTTCGATGGATTATGTTTGATATGGATTGTAGCTGGGATTTCGCTTGGATTCTGCCGGATTTCAGCTTGAAAACAAGGACCCGACCTCCGACCCTCAGCTCCTTGGCCGCCTGCTCTCGGTACTCCGTGAGGTCCACCTGGCCCTCTTCCTCCATGGCCTCGTGGGGGGCAGGGCACCTGACTCCACCCACCGGGACACCCAGGGGCTCCACCTCTTCCGGGCCGCAAAGGACGGCCAAGACATCTCGTGGCGTTGGCCTCAGCGGTGGCAACCGGCTCTGCGGGGTTGTTGTTAGGTGTCCTGTGGAATCCAGCAGCTTATCGTTGAAAGCTTATCATTGGCGACTTACCGTTGGCATGGTTTTGGTTGGCGTTGGTTGCTTGATGCTTGCTGATGTTGCTGGTGTTTACGCCCGTTAAGATGCGTCTCTCAGCCTGTTTTGAACGCCTACAATCGCTCCCAGGATCTGAGCGTCTCAGAATTTCTCGAGATGTGATGACCCAGTGGCGCTGTCCACAACATTGGCGGCTCATGGGTAACAACACGGTGGATGCCCGGCTGGGAATCCACGCTTGATGGCGTTGAACTTCAGCCTGAGTCGAGCTTTCCAATCGTCGCAGAGTGACTGAGTGATCGATGTGGGCTGCTGATGTACCACCAGGCTTGTTTACCAAAGATGAAAGGATATGACATCAATCACTATACATATGGACCCTATAACACATTGGCAAGTACTGCACACTGCAGTGAATACATTTACATATCTAAATGAGTTGTGATAATTTATGTGAGTATCGAAGTTACAGTATAAGGTATTATGTATTGGTTGCCTAACCACTAGTCCCCAGGGTAAAACCACCAACCAAGTATGATCACAACCAGCACATCAAGTCCTTGAGTAGACACGTCTCCATCACCCGGTGTCCAACGTACCGATGAATCTTGTGGAGCCAGCAGATCAAAACAACGAATGAAAATACCTTGAAACTATGCTTAAGTCACAGCAAAAGGTTGGTTGAAGGAACTTGAGCGCTGACCAAAGCCATTGCTGATGTATCAACAATCAAAACTTCACGAGCAAATTGGCATCCTGGTACCAGCAATCATGGAGGCTGATGGAACTCATGGAGGGGGTACTGCAAGCAGTGCGCAACTGTCTGTTGTCGTTTGACCCACATGGGTGTAAAGCATGCGATTCTTTGGCGGACTAGCTACATGCAATTACCAACTGAAGATTCCGTCAAGCTGACATATTGATCAACGACCCCATAGCAAATGGAGTGTAGTGATTCCATTGATCGTTGCTTCGATGATCCTCGAAGTTATGCATGGTAATGGTGTAAATGGTCAATGATCAACCCTAATAATAGTAAGACCATGGTTAGCCTTGTCACTGGTGCTAATGATCAACCATAATCAATCAGTCGTTGCTGAATGATTGCAAGAATCATAATCAATGGTTGGTCAATGATGGCTATTAGACTGCTGTTGGTAAGTCGATATATGGTGGTTTCTCAATATATGGGACCCCCAAATGGTTGGTTTAGTACTACTAAATACCTATAGATGGATGATGACTTGGGGTATTCAAAATAATAAAACGTTAACAAAGATGTTACTATACATATAGTTGTTATTTCTGATTTTCTTACTTACATATAGATGTTACTATGCAAATGATTTAGGGGTACCCCTATTCTGAGAAACCACCATATGGTCAGTTGGCTGCTGCACAACACGCTAACAGCTGGGACCCCCCACTGGCCACCCACGCGAAGCGGTTCGAACTGAGCACAGGGACGCTAGTCACTTCCAGTGAGGAGAAGCTGTTAACGATGGTTGGTATATAATGGCTAGTATAATGGTTAGTATAATGGCTAGAAATGGTTCGTAATGATTAGTGAGTGATGGATAGGAATGGTCAATGAGGGTCAGCGATGGTTAATATTGGTTGATGATGAATGGTTGATGATGGTTCACAATGGTTGATGATATGGTTGATGACCACTAGTGAGTAATACACAGGGAATGACAGCCAATAAGAAGGGAGAAACATGGTTGCTGATTGATTAGCAATGAGGGACAATGATGCCCCTTGGTGGTTGATAAGAAAGTTGATAGACTGGTGAACGAGGGATCATGTTCGAATATCATGGTGAGAAGTGGTTGATAAGATAGTTGATAAGATAGTTAATAAACTGGTAAAAGATAGCTCATGATGGACAATGGTGGAAAATACTAATTGAATGCAATTGACAAGCCGGTTGACGATAGATCATGATGAAATGGGATGGTTCATAGTGGTTAACAAGCTGCTTAATACTGGAGCATGGTGGTTATATAATCGAGATCAGCGTGGAACTTACGGTGACCTGGTGAGCAGAAGGAACGGTCACGGCTCTGATGAGGTCTGAGCTCAGCTACTGGTGGATTCTTTATCGAATTGTCAGAGTCCAGCGAAATTGCAAGGGACTTGGAGATACCTCCTGCTCAGTCTTCTTGTACTCCCAGCTATTCCAGATCATTTTCGAAAGTGTTCTCTCATACACTTGCCATGCAAAGTCTTGCCGCAGATTTCTACATATGTAGAAGGTAGAACATCTTTAGATTCCTCCACATGAGCTATGAGATCAAAAGGAACTTCAGCATTCTAAGATCTGTCCGCCGATTCCCTTTCAAATTCCAGCTGCCACTTCAGGGAGTGATCTACAAGCAACCAGTCAATGTAGCAACCAACCAACAAAATTGCAGCCACCAAACCATGACACCAAAAGAAGACAGCATGAACCACATCAAAACAACACATAACCAGCAACGAACATCTACCAACTAGCCAATTTCTTTTCCCAAGCGATATGTAGCTCAAAAGGGCTACATGTCAGTAGCAGCAAGTCACACGTGTTGAGAGTAATAAGTAGCCAGGATGACAACATAATTCTGATTGCAGTGTTTGATTTGCAACAACTACTTCACTATAACCAACCAAATCAATCTTCGACAACAAACGAACGCCGCATGTTTGGTTGATTATTATAGTAATGTAATCGATTGGTATCGATTACCAACCAACCAATCGTCTGAAATGACAATGTAACAAACACACGCCGCATGTTTCGAGCCACCCGTCTTGGGACCAAAAAAGATTAACTTGGAACAGCTGGAACCAGTCGCTATTTTCAAGCTGATTGTTCAATCACGATCAGCTACTTGCCACCATTGATCAGCTATTAACCATCAACGATTCACCAACCAACGAAGATCCATTATTGCCAACAATGGTTGCCATTATTCGATATGTTCAACCCTTAATTGATCAGCTATTGTTAGATACTTTCAAGCATTCTTGCCAACCATTCAACGACCAACTCATATCCATCACCTAGGAGAACTGTTGTGTTGCAGTGGCCTTGAACGGGTCGATCTGCTTCCCATTCCTCAGTGATCGGGGAGAGGGGCCGCTTGATTTTCAGCCCATGTTGGCATAGTCTTCACTGTCCTGGTAGAATTTCCATTAGCGAACCATTGTTTCAGTTAAAACCACAGAGCTTAGAAGGAATCCGATTTTCGGGGTCAATCACTTAGGCTCCATATGTAGCATTATGGGCCTCAACTAGACACCAAGAATTGCCCAACCTTGTTGTTTCTGTGGACAACTCGCAGAAGAGAGGCATTTACCCGGATGTCCCAGCATGCAGGGTTTCTGTGTGGTTACAGTATGCATATATGGTGGATTCTCAAAATAGGGGTACGTACCCCCAAATCATCCATTATTAATCATTTATCAGTCATACACCAACCTTTTTGGGGTGCCCGCATTTTGAGAAACACCCATATGGATGTATGCCAATGAACATGTTATGTAGATGTGTTCATTTAAACATCATGAGCACCTGCTAGCGCCCATGCAGTCAATCTATCGGCTATCTACTCTTAGCAACAATCTATCATGAAATCACATTGTTGGTCATGATCTATTGGGTCATGATCTATTGGGCTTGTTAGTCATCACAGGGAACAGTAGTTGGTTCCACTTCTTTGTTAGTCATATCCCTTGCTGCATACTCCCTCATTAGCAACAAATTCTCATCAGTTTAAATCACAATCATCGACCATCACCCGGTAGAAAGCATGGATGATTTGTGGTCACTGGTTTCTTCGATATTCTTGGAAATTGTTGATTCTTCTTGATTGTTGTTATGGTTGGCTATTCAGCGGTGAATCATGGATCCCAATAATGGTTGGCTTAGTTCTATAAATGACTCTTGATGGATGATTGGGGGGTACCCCCATTCTGAGAAACACCCATCTCAAGATATCCCAAGATATCGCAGTTGGTTTTGGGCAGCTACCCAGCGTGACCCACGATTCCTACGTGCCGTGCGACCAAGCATCACCACGGTCCCGTGAGAGCTGCGGAGATCGTAGACGTATATCTCAGGGGAGCCTTCCTGGCAGTGAGATCGTGCAAATGTGGAGGCGAGGAATCAGATGGCGAGATGGGTCAGCCGCAGTTAACCAACCAATGTTATAGCTGGTTTAGCTGGTTGGTAACAAGGGATGATAACTAACAATTACAGGGGATCTACCAGCTACATATGGCTATGGGTCGATATTAATCAATCAAAAGAATCAATATGGTGAGATAATTACCAACAAAAATAGTCAAAACAATGGTGAATGATACGGGAACCAGGGGTGAATGATGGTTTGTCAAAATAGGGGACCCCAAAAATGGTTGGTTTATTAGTATAGATGCTTCAGATTGGATGATTTAGGGGTACCCCTATTTTGAGAAACAGCCATATGTACGGCAGTATTCTTCACCCTGGCTGGCTGTTTCTTTATGGCTGGGGGTAGCCCTGAATCATCAAGTAATAAGGGATTGTCACCAACAACAATGCTTAAACAACTAAAATATTAATATGGTGATTGCTTAAGTCAGAGGGGGAACCCCAAATCATCCAATAATGAACGTTCATTAGTAATAAACCATCAAATTTTGGGGTCCCCTATTCTGGGAAACTACTAGATGGTTCGTAATCCCAAATGATATGATTCTTTTTTGCTAATTTTGCTGGTTTATGAGGGTTCATCATCCATAGATGGTTGATACCGATAGATCTGGTGGTCAATCATGAGCAAATAATAACTTGGTGGCTGTTAGATCCCTTGCTAAAAGTCTAACTTTTAGTGGCTATATGGTAAATCAATCATAGCCCAAAAAAGCTAAAAAGCTAAGTTCAGAGCTGTGATCCACCAAGATAATTGATCATCCCAGATTTTGGTCAATAATCCCAGATTATGTGAGGCCTTCGTCAGCTGTGCGGTGGCTAGTTGCGCCATCTTAAGAATCTTCGTTCAGCAACCAAGCATCCCAAATACTTGCGAAAATATTTGTGTTTAGAGCCACCAACTAGATATACATATGGGAAATAAAATACATCTGGGACATACTAATATCACAAAGCCAAGAGTCGTATATTGTACGCTGCAATATACTAAATGCGAATGTACTATAATATACATGTGAGGATGGGTAATTAGCTGATTACTGATTGATCATGGGGATGATTACAATAGAATAGGGGAGATCCCAACGATATCTGGTTGTGGGCCAGCATTAGCCTTCGAAAAAAGGTGGATGAACATGCCAACAGGTAGACTAGCTTGATTGTTTATGGGAACAGTGTTCAAAGTGGTGCTAGAATTGCCGTTGATCTTGGATGCTGCTCTGCTTGCTAAGGTTCGTACAGACCTTACGCCTGACTGGAAGGCAATACAATGAAGGGGTACATGGGTACATCATGCTACAATGGAGATACGAACTTGGAGGATGAAGCAAAAACCTCTCCAGTTCTCATTCGATCGGACTCTGGCCGTGGGGTTTTGCTGGCTGTGATCGATGGTTTGTAACCAAGAAAACAAGGCAGTTTATGGGATGCGAAAAGCAGGAGTGCAAGGTCACCCTACCTAAATGAGTGACACTATCCTATCCCTTATTCTAAGATGTATTATTGATGTCTAAGATGTATTGTACATATGTATCTGATATTTCAATGTGGAGTGGCTATGTTGGAAATTGCATAATTTGTGTACTAGAGAACTGTATTCATATCTGGCTCTGTATCAGTTCACCCTGTTCCCCTGGTTCCCCATCATTAGTCATTGTTTTCTCTACAGGTGGTTGGTTATTATCATAATAGTTATTACCCTCTGCTAAACTAACGTGGCAATAGAAAATCCACCATAACTGGATGATTTCCAACGGTTTTCCATTGCCAAAATGGTGGATTTTCCGTTGCCATGTTAGTTTACCAGAGGGTATCCACCAATCTTGGTTGCTCAAAGCCTTGACCCAGCTCGCCATCTATAGCTGGTATATCCCCTATAGTTGCTAGTTGTTATCCCCTATTAACCAGCCTAACCAGCGAGTTAAACAACCAACCGAGCTCGCCAACTGTCCAACGTATCTCTTCATGCAACAACCCATACTTGGTGGCTTATAGATCCCTTGCTAAAAATACATGTTTAGTGGTTATATGGTAAATCCATCATATCCCAAAAACACTAAAAACCTAAGTTAGTGGGTATAAGCCATCCAGCATACATCCATCCAGACCTCAGCAGGCGCCTTACATTGCAAGATGCAGTGGTAGCGCGAGGCCATCTTCCTTAGCGGCAAAGCAGTCAGCGCGGGACCCAGTTGGACGGGACCCCGAGGTTTCAACGGATCCAGTGGCGATCCATGGACAGGTATACTGATGTACTTGTTCGTCTTGTCTAAGGCAAGAAAGTAATCAGGGGTGATGGTTGATGATCAAATCCATATTGTTACTGCTTGGTGGTTGAACCACCCCCATGAAAGATATGACAACAGCCCAGTGCTGTACAACTGAAGCAATCACCCGAAAAACCTGAAGAGTCAATGGCTGTGGTAAATCCTTTTCTCCACGGCCAACCAACCAAGCAGCATTGATGGTGTAATCAAGGCAGCTATGTTGATGGTATATCGAAAATCTAATTGAGCAAGTTCTCAACCAAGGGGTATAAGTATAAGCATCATTTATGACTCCAAGTATATACTTGAGCATCAACTGTAAGTCATTAAGTCATGGAACATCATAACATCCCAGCAGGATTCATAGGGGGGTCAAAACCCCTTACCCCTAGTGAACTCTCCACCAGTCCGACTGCTGGCATGCTCACCTTGCCCCTGGTTGGTTGGATCATATCCACAGCCATAGCACTTTACTGCAGCGGTCGCCGTCCCGTCGCCCCAAAATGTGCGACCCAGCGTCTCAAGGCCTTCGAGAATGACATCGCAGTTCTTCTCGCGGCCTGGAGATCGATCTCGATCGTCTGGAGGAAGAAGTTTTGATACCAGTAGTTATGTTAAACTGGTAATGATAAAATGACTAAAACAATTGTGGTTTACCATAATGGTTCATATTGTCACTGAAATGAGTCTTGAATTTAGTGTTAATTCAGTTAGGTTTACAACTAATGGTTTTCAAAATTGCTTAGTTATTATGTTTACAATATGAAAATCATTAGTTATGTTTACAGTCTGAAAACCAAAAATAAGGAATGACCATTAAAAAACTGGTGGCAAGTAGTAACAGTAATACATATCAATATTTTTTACAATATACATAAATAGTAAGAAATAGCAGCAAATAGTAATACAAATGGTTTGGGATCAACAAATACTAACGAGTTGATTAATAATCATGCAGTTTTGAATAACTACTAAGTACAAACCAATAGAAGTAGTAAATGACACCATTAATAGATTGGTGATTACCAATGGCATCATGACTTCTAATCCCGTTAGTTATGATATCATCATTCGTAAGAACCAATAAATGAAAAACCACCAGTTGGATACCACATCATTGGTTTTCCTGCTGGAGGACAAGGTATAATCACAGTATGAACTCGGTGGTCTTTTTGCACCAATCACATTTCAAGAAATAGTTCTAAGAACCTATTCAGGAAGTTGAACATTATCAATTCAGGAATCCTGTGTTCATACTTGTGATGTTCCCAAGCCACAGCAGTATCATGACAAAAGTCATCACATCACCACTGATACCTGTAATCACTGGTGGTAAATACGAAATGTGATACGAATCGCGACAATGACGGCATTACTGGCATTGTTTCCCACATTGACAGTATGTATCACTTATAGTCATGGGAGTGATCGCCATGGTGATGAAAATTCTATCAGCACCGAGAATGATGACTTATGACAATGATAAATAATGATAGAGATCATGATAACTGTATCTTCTAACAGTTGCTATCATCATTATTGATCATTATTCCTATCATTCATGATCGCGGTGACAATGAACTAGTCTGATGTGTTTGTTCTATGAGTCATGATAGTGATCAGGGTCAATACAAGTCCCTTGTCCCTTGCTGCAGTTGGGAAGCCCAAGCGGCCCAAGTGCTACAACCACAGCACCTCAGCACGTGGCCTGTCAATAGCCCAGTGCCGAAAAAACGAAGCTCCCAGCCAAAACCAGGCGGATCAGGTCCAACAGTTCAGGTTTCTGCAGTTTTTTAGGGCTTCATCTTGGAGCAAAGAATGGAAAAAATCATCTTGTTTCACCACATCTGGTTGTCCCATTTGATCATCATTTCTGGGAGCAACCCTTGACACACCAGAGGGACTCTCCAGGCACTTCCAGACTGCGATCGCTTTCGCAGCGAAACAAACATGGCCTCCATCGCTGTGAACTGATGCTGGTTGACTTCGGCTAGAAATTGAGCCAACAGAAACTCCCTGGTAGGAACCATCATTGTTGCCAACTAATATGCGTGTTTCTAAAGGTCCCTCCAGTTATCATCCTTTCTTAATGATAGTAATGAACTCCAAGCAAAACGGCTTGGGATCCCCAGTCACTGGCTGGAAGCTAACCCCCATATCATTACTATATAACCATATTGTCTATGATTATTAGCCACATGTATTCACCAATCATTTTGAGGGTTCCCTATGATTCCCTATGGCTTAAGAACCCTGCATATAGTACCTGTTGAACCACAATTGTTGGTTATATCCCCTATCATTTATATGAATGAACCCCTCCTTTTTCGTTGGTCCATATCATTCTCAACCATCATTGTATCTATCATTACTGACCATATCATCTCATACCAGTATTCTCTATGACTATTAACCAGCCATTTTGAGGCTTCCATTATCAGCCAGCCATTACTAGCCATCTTTATTTACCATTATTAACATATCATTTATCATCATTTATCATATCATTAATAATCAGCCATTTTGCGGCTTCCCTACATGTTGGTATCTCACAGCACCAACCCGTCACCAGGTTCCCATGGCACCTACCAAGAAGGCATCGTGGCTGAGATCCAGCTCCACTCGTCGACGCACCTTGCCGTGCCACCGTGGCACCGGGGACCAGGGTGGCTACCACGAGTGGGCAATGCTGCGGCATGGTGACCATCATGTGGTTGAGCAAGGTGAATCATTGGGTCAATCATGTTGTTGAGCAGGGTGAATCATTGGGTTAAACATGGTTAAACATGGGGTTGATAACATGGTAATATCAGATGTTATCAAGGCTTCCCTGCATTTTTGAAAATTGGCGCTAATAATACGTTCACTCACATATTGACAAGGGTTCAGCATGCTTAACGATATGACGAACAATAGATAAATTGTGGTCATTGGTGGATAACATCACAATGGCTAGTAACCATCGGTGAATAGAGTGGCCGTGAAGCATTTAAAAACATCATGATTATTGCAGTTTCTCAGGGCTATTAAGCAGTACACTCCAGGTGACTAACATAGACCGTCCCATGTAGGGGTTAGATGACCAGTTTCCTATTGAGATACCCTTCTGGTAGGGTCCATGTCAGTTTCCAGGAGGGTATCAAGTTGTTATTGGCCACAGCCACCAGGTTATTGCCAGCTATTAACCGTTTTTCTGCATCAGTGGGGCATTAGTGGTTATTTGCCATAACTTACAGCTATTAATCAGGGTTTATTAGATGCCATGAGAAACCAAAGAATAAGCATGGTCACCTAGTAGTTACTCACCATTTCTATTAGCCACTACAACCCACCCCATGGTTATATCATTATTTGTACAATCATTCTGAACTGTTGCTATCATTGATACTAGACCTGATCAAAGACGATGGTCCAGTATCAAAGGTTGCATGTTGAATCAAATTAACCGCTATCAGCATCTATCATAGGGTAGTTTCTCAGAATTTTTTATAGTGGTGAACCATCCATTTTTGGGGTCCCTATGACTTGAGAAACCACCATAGGGCTGTTTCTCAAAATGTACCCTAAATCATCCAGTTTTAGCCATTTTTAGGCAAGGTTAATGGCAACCACCACATGAATCAACCATTCTTCAGCACGGAAGTCACACCCCTTTCCGCAGTCGACGACTCAACGCCTCCCCACTCACGATGAGATCCAAGGACAGGCTCTCCAACGAGGACTTCCCAGCCCAGGAGGGCTTTTGGTAGTCCCTGGGCCAGGATGGAGATGTTGCCAGGTGCGCTGCTAGGATTGAGAGGTTGCCAGGTGCATTTGCCGCTAGGATGGGGAGGTTGGCTTGAGATGTTGGCCTTGGCCAGTTTTAGGCATTTTCCACCCATATTGCTGTACATGTCTTTTGCGTTTTTGGCTTCTCAAATTGTATGTGTATGCAAAACCACACCCACACATGTACACATTCTTTGGCACATCTCCCGCCAAAGGACAACTTGGTCATTGAAACACCCGACATCAGCTTTGGTATGTGGAATAGGTGCACAATTTTCCATGATTGATGATCATGGCACACCCTTAAAGCGCAGGTATACCTTCAGCTATGACCGGAATAAACCCAGGAATTCATAAATTGACTAGACGAGTTTGTTGACTAACTTCTCTTCACATGATTTGCGCAATTGAATTGTATTGATACGCAAAAATATCTCATGCTCTCATCAGGGTATGGTTGGTTAAACAACGAAGAAATCAAAGGAACACTGGAGCCATGGAAGGAAGGAAATTACGGGAGTGTGGGGGAGGATTTAGAGAGCAGTATGCTTGAGGGATGAAGGGAAGCATCACTTCACCTTTTTACTGACTACCCTTACCCATTATCATTGATAGCTTTTATTCATTATCGTGATTGACCACCGTCATCATTTGCGGTCATCATCAACATCATTCGTCAGTCATCATAGTTCGCCATTGTTAACAAACCATTCGCGAACGTATGACATATGCTAACATCAACCATCTTCTTACCACCCCATGCTGTATCTGCATCAACAGCTATCATTTGTCTTCGTACTTATGAAACACCATGGCTCATTGACCAACGTAGTCACTACCCACAAACATGGTTGGCCATGAACGTTTACTGTGCTCATAAGTATCATCAACCAACGTGTGGGCCAAAAACCTGGTACCCCAGCGGTTCATCCATCTTTGAGATGGTTACTTCTTGACCCGCAACCACATGTAGTTGGTATATCCCAGCTATCATTGTTGGTTGTCATACCCAGCTCTATCAGCAAATAACCAGCTAGTTTCCATTCGCAATGGCTTGTCCATCCTTTATTGACCACTATTAACCACTATGCATTGTCAATTAACAATCATTAACCAGCTAGTTACTAGATAATTAGCCACTATTAACCAGCTAGTTACTAGAGAATTAACCACTATCAACCACTATTTATCAGCTAGTTACTAGAGAATTCACCACTGCCAATCACTATTGATTAACCACCATTGCTTGTAAACCATGAACCAACTAGATTGACTAGCAATCTCTGTCCCTTGAACTCTTGACCCACATGGATCACCATGAAACGCTCAATTCGCTGGGCCTTAGGGGCGTGGATGCAGACGACATCTTTCCTGCGCGTTAGTCAGAGAATGGATAGACCAACCCCAACAAGATAGTGTTTAAGGGTGGTTTATGACGCTTAATTGATGGTTAATTGATCAATTATTCATTGGCATTGATGATTTATCGTGCACTACTTGGTCATAATCATTTATCATGGTAATATGCTGCCAGTACCAGACAAGGCGGTGGAGTAAGTTTCCAACATACGAAACTTATAGCAAAGGAAGGCTGGTGGAGATGGATGGATGGATGGATGGATGGATGGATGGATGGATGGATGGATGGATGGATGGATGGATGGATGGATGGATGGATGGATGGCAGAGCGATCACTGAAAGAGCATCAGGTGGCTGGAATCTCTGTCTGTTCCCTGTCTATCCGTCGGAGTGCCTTTATGTCAAGCTGTCTACCTTTGTGTCGACCTGTCTATCCATCTACCGAGCTATTTAGTTATTGATTTATCCATCTACTCCACCAGGACAAAACTTTTTCCTTCCGGGTGGCGCACAGCCCTTTCCCTTTAGACTCCTACAACGGACCTTTCTTTGTTGTAACGGACCACGGACCATTCTTGTGAGCTTTAATAGTCTACTAATGTGAAACGGGGTGATAATTCGATCCGCCACGCAGGCCATGCGAAACGGACCTGAAATTTGATCCGCCGCATTATCATGTCTTCGGCCCTGCGAGCCTCTACTGGGAAAAACTTCAGTCCTGCTATGTCCTGCTGATATATCTTTCTCTCTACCTTCATGTATTTCTAGCTATTTCCCTCTAAGTCTGTGGATCTATCTGTCTTTGAAAAACATTGCCAGACCCTCAGTTCTTTACAAGCTTGACTCCTAAATCTGCGCTTCGCGCTACAGTTCTGTGCGCTTTTTTGGACATCATGAGTTCCAATGTTTTTTCGATTCTGTGGCAAATGTGCCTCAGAAGGGGTGGTGTGTGTTCTGATTTTGCACGATCTCGCCACTGACCTCCCTTCCTCTGTCCGCAAGCTTTACCGTAGAGCCTACCTTCGACCATCCGGGAGGAGCAAAAATACTACTGGCAAAAACACAACATTTCAATGCATCATTGCTATGACACACACCCACACACACACTCACACACGTACGCACGCACGTACATGCATGTCTCTCTCGACATATCTTTCTTTCTGACATGACGTCTCTTCTTCCTCACTACCTGCTGCAATTATCTATAAGTCCGATGTTTCCCTTCCAAACTTCCTTCAACAAGTGGTAAATGATGTCGAAGGGCAGATGTTGGCAAATGTTGGCCGATGTTGGCGGCTGATGATTCAGAATGCCAATGATCATCTTCAAGTACCAGAAAGCAATAAGTACTTGACAATGGCAACTGGCTATGTGTCAACACCCTATACCCCTGGTTCCCATCATGAACCATTGTTTTCCCTATTATTATTGGTGGTTATCCCCCATTAGTTGGTTGATTAATATTGATCCATAGCCAATTGACAATGACAAATAAAGGTCAATTACAGTTCACCATTCACCACCATCAGTTCGGAGTCCTGGGGGGCACGTGTTGACTTTTCATGGCACCACGGCGACCATGGTTGCGGGTTGCGGTAGATGAGGCAAACTGCTATACATCTGGAGGCTTTTCCAAAGGAAACTGCTGACATTCACCATGCTTACAGGCCACCCCAAAGAGAGCTTACTATATGTCACAGAAAAACAAACAAAACCTGCAGGACAAGTTGCAACATCCTCTATTTGAAAGAGCTAAAGTGTATGCTTGAAATAGGATTTGTGACCTTGTATAAGTAATGTACATGGACTTTGAATCATAGCTGAAGCTTACGAAGGCAAACCGTGTTGCAATATCCGTCGTCCGCTTCTGAGTACTGCACAATCAGCTGGAATTGACCAAAAACCTTTGCCACAGGTGCTGACTTTTCTATGACACCATGGATCGCTTCAGAAGGATGTGCCGGTTGTGACGAAATGACTAGTGTTGCCAACATGTTCTTTGGCAAAAAATCAAGCTGCAGAAAGGATACCTTACCCAGAATCTTCCCTGGGCTCCATGCGGCCAAAAAGTTTGCCAGTTTTCAAGTGCGTCTTGGAGCTTGGTGATCCATCAGGGTATCCAAATGGCATTCTCAACATGACTCGGGATAGGATGGGTTGGTTCTCTTTTAACCTTTACAATTATACATAAGGTTAAAGAGAAAACCAACTCAAACAATAAATAAAGACATATATCATATAAACAAACAATAAACACATATTCAACCTTTGTTGTTGTAATAGTTGCAACACATATACTAATAATAAAACAATTCAATTTCTTTATTCCAACCCATAGCCTTGAAACACGAATGGGTCTCCTGAATGCATGATGGCGAAAATGGAGCCCTAGAAATTCACGAATGCAGTACAGCATCTGCATCTATGTAAAGGCAGCCCAGGTTGACTATTGATGCTTGATAAACCGTAGTTAGCTGGCAGATCAGCTCGAGAAGGACAAAGGATCACCTGGGTTATCCGCTGTCCACTCAGAACCATGCGTGAAGAAAGTTGCCGGAAAAATTACAGTCTTTCGCTGCCTCATCTAACCCAGACATGACATCATCCAACACTCCTACCCTTTCTTTTGCTATCTTACATTGACATTTGTGGAACTCTTCCACATTCAGTACCCGGGAACCTCTTGAGATCTGGAGATGTACCAATTGTCGCTCACGAATAGCTTTGTTTGCCACCATTTCTGAATGTATCTACACAAGGACGTGCGCACATGTACAGTAAACGTACATGAACTGTATTTCCCTGTATCTTCAAAATTATACATAGTATCCTTACGTACCTGTAAATGGCACACACACACATATATATATATATACATATACATGTACATGTATGCATACGGAAGACTACATAGACCTACACATCGAACCCATCGTGTGAAAATTGGGTATAGTTTCCGCAAGGGAATATTCTTCGTCTCCTGGACATTGCCAAATACAAACAGCAGCAGCACTCATCTTCTTTCCAGCGGCTCAGCACAGAAACTCCCAGAGCTACGGCTCAAAACGCCCGCATGGTGAACATGACACAACGGCTCTGTAGCGGTACGGCGCGGGTTGAACCATAGCCCCAGGGCCTTGGGTTGACGTGCCTTCCAACGGTGTGCTGCGCTGGATGGCATCTGGACAAGCTTGAGATCCAGTTCTTCGAACGGTGGCAGCGACATCTTCAGATCCTCCGCTCAGCACAGACCTATCAAGACGAGTTGGTTGCTATGCCTTGCAGCACGGAACTGCGAGAAATTGCAGCCAGCAACAAGGCGGATTCTGATTGATGATTGATGATTGATGATGATGATTGATGATTGATGATTGATGATTCTGATGATGATGACGGCCACAATCGAGATGGTAATAAAAGAAATACTCAACAAATATTGTACAATGCCTTATGATAATGCATTCTTGATTGAAAAGAGTGCTAGAAAGCATTCTCAATCAACATCATGTCTTTATGTAACACGAACAATGATGATCTACAACAATGACAATACATGCTTAGTGACCATTAGCGACACAACAGACAGCGGCCCCGGCCCTTCTCATCAACATAACCAGGACCGCAACGTGATCTGAGTCTAAACTGGGCGCGCTCGCTTAAGCAATTCCCTGACCAAGATTGGCCAACAGATTTTTTTACAGTATCTTGTGTTGTAATAGTAATCTTGGTGGCTGAACTAGATCCCTTGCTAAAAGCCTAACGGCTTTAGTGGCGAAAAATGGTAAATGAATCATATCCCAAAAATGCTAAAAAGCTAAGGTAGTAGCTATAATCCACCCAGTAGTGTATGTACTTTGCTTCTTTCTGAATCCTTTTGTACATTGTTGTGCACCTTGCCACCAACGACTTCGATCCAGAATTCGGTGTCGAGTGCAAGTGCCCCCTCACTGCCCCAAAATCCAACAGCTATGGTTTCTTCTGTGGGTGGCTTTTCTTGTATCCACTGAAGTCCTTCCTTACTGACACTTCACTATACAAAGCCTAATTTTTTGCTGAGCAAACCGAGCAGTTTGTAGCTTCTTCCGGATGGACGAGCGAGCTACTCCGGATGGGGATCCGTGCCTTGATATCGGCGAACACGTCAACGGGGGTGGGTAACTTTGTGGTGCTGCGAAGGTCCCAACCGCCGCTGCAGGGTGGGTATGCTCTGAAGTGGCGCGCCATGGACCCCTGCCTTGCGCATTGCAACTGCTGTCCCGAATCGCGGGAAGCGTTGCGAAGATGGTAAGGAGAGTCGGCTGCAATGCAGAGATCTTGCGCCGGTGATTCAAAGGAAATAATAAGCCACATATCATTTGTTTCATTGCGTTCCTGAATAGCTATGAATACTCATGCATAAAGGTGCCCGTGGGTCTACGGTTTACGTGTATGCATGGATGCACAAAGACATGTATACAATCCTGACTATAACGATGGTTATCCGATACGCATTTGTTATAACCCCTTTGGTCCCATCATTCGTTATGACAGCAACTGTGGACAACACCAACCCTGGATTCACAAACCCCTGGTTGATTAATCCCCAAAAGGTTTCCCATCAGTTTATCAATCCAGGGTTAACATTTAGATTGCAACTCTTGGCAGCTTAGCATTGGTCCAGCCCCACACCAAGGTTCTCTTCCACCGAAGTTTAATCGGATCCAGCTTGGGTTGCTCTGAAGTCTCGCGAGTTTTTTGTCGGGAGCTTAAAATGATTGACACAGTCGTGTATAGTCATTGCTAAATGCATAGTGGTGAAAAGGAACAGAATAATCACAAGTCATATTAATAGTTGAACATACCAACAATATTCTACCGTTGCCACTGCGTGTGACTTCAACACAGTTGATCATGCTGAACATGTCGGTACAAGCATGCTGAAGCATCGCTGTCGTCGAAGGGGGTGTCATGCCATTGTTTGGTTCGCAACAGATCGCCAGTGGTATCATCTGCCCTGTGAGTGTTGGATATGCCAAGCACTTCGTTTTCATTGCTTTGGTTCTGATTAGAAACTACGATACATAGGTCTATTAATTTGGGGGTAACATTTAAACGGGAAATCAGTTCGCTGAGGATACCCCCTATTAATCAGCCACTTGGGTTTAGCTTCATCCAAGGTTTGGCATTATATATGATTCTTTGCCCTCTTGTGTGTTGCCGTAGCCGTGGGTTGGGTATGCTGCGCAAACTTTTGCCAACAGGTATGGGCCTATCACTATAACTATAACCAACAACGCGTATTCTACCGAAAAGCACTGTTTTCAAACTCAACTTATGAGCATTTATGTCCATATCAAGATTTCTGGGCATTCAAGCAGTCCATGTCCAATGAAAATTGTCCAATGAAAACCCTCAACAAACTGGTTTCAACCCATCTCCAACCCCAGCTTTTTCATGGCACTTCCATTGGAATGCTTGGGGCACAGGAGACCTAAGACAAGTTCTCTCCGCACCGCCCCACCGGCCTCCCCGGAGGCGGTGGGTACTCTCGAAACTGGGGCCCAGCGGTCTGCGGACCCAAATGTCCACCCTCAGATGACGCACTCAGATGACCGGGGCCAGCCCGTGCCCGCCGATGTGTAGATCAAGTGAACAGCTGAAAATTTTTCTTTCGCCTCAAAATTTCTGTGAAAGTTGAGATTAAAATTCATGGACGGGTCGCTTTCAGTGCTCCTGCACAGGAGAGTGAAAGTCAGATTGTCATCCGAGTTTGTCGCATGTAGCGAAAACATCTGATTACTTTGGAGCTGCATCGAGCCACGGCATTGATGGTGGTTGACAAAATCCGTGGGCTTGATTCAAACCAGTCAACCTGAAGCAGGGAAATGCCATTTTTTAAATGATAAAAAATGATAAAACATGATTGAACTCATTGCAACCACCAGTCGCAGCTGACAGAATGACCTACATTTGTCAGCGGTTCTAGCCGCCAAAGCAGTTGGGACATCGCAAATCGGGGCATGCTTGCGCCATGCCAAAATTCTCTTAAAACACCCGTCCAACACGGGAGGCCTCCGGTCGACCTGCACTGGAAGATGCAACAACCATCGAATCTTTAAGCTTTGGTGATCAATCAGTTGTTAACCATCATCATTAACCATAGTAGCTTTAGGCTGATCAATCACCATTAACCATCATTGGCCGAAACATCATCAGCTACCGCTGATCAAGCATCACCGACCATTCTCAATTACCATTCGCCATGACGAATCATATCATCAGCCACCATGGTCAGTTGACCAATGACAAAGGTCAAATCATTGACACTATAACCCATCATTAATGACCATCAACATCATCATCCATGATCAACCATCACTAAGGCATCACCAATCATCAACAGCAAACAAAACACACCAGCCACATGCGCACTCGTCAAGTGTATAAGCATGTATAAGCACTATCACCCATCATAAGTCCATCTGCCAAGCATCCCTTGCCATCACCATGCGCCACAGCGGGACGGCACGGGACGGCACCGGATGCGGGACAGCGTTGGGGATCACCTCTGCCGTCACGTCGACCAGAAAAATCGCGTTACGTTCGCTATCCGAGTCGTGGGCTCGAAGCGGAACGTTGAGGGCAGGGAAGCGCCATGCGCGACGTGGGCGCGAGCAGAACAGCGCCGTCGGATGGGATGGCTGACCAAGTTGTTATGTGATGACGATGGGTGGGACGAAACAGACTTGATGATGGTGGTGGTGATTATGGATGATGGATGATTGATGTTCGATGATTCTGATGATGATGATGATGATGATGATGATGATGACGACGAAGACGACGACCACAATGATGACGCCCAGGTGATTACAATGGGGATGTGACAAAGAATGACGGGGATGATGACTATGACCACAGTGATGAAGCAACACCGGGGTTCTCACCCAAGATCGCTAGTCCTGGTATTTCACAAGGCAGTTTGCCACCATCCCGAGTATCTCCGGGTTTCTGGTTGCCATGACTGATCTATGGCCATGATAATATTACAAGCTGTCAGTCTTATTCATAGACATTTGTAGCTTAAGTAGAAGATACTGGTAACACTACAGAAAACCATACCTATCAATAACTTGGGTCGAAATTCTGCTTAGTAGTGATGGTTCAAATGTAATTATGGTTGATGCTGGCCAATCATGGCCAATGATGGTCAACCACGCTGTTCTGAAATGTTCTGAAGCATGGACAATGATGTCAAACAACAAAGAACAAGTTGGATATGTTCATTTCAGCTGGATAGGTTCACATGGTACCACCAAACACGTGGTCTTGCAACGAACCAACAAGCGACTCAACCTTTGCGCTTCGTAGGTGCAGCTGACATTTCTCAGAAAGTGCCTGGTGAATGGTACCTGTAAATAAAGGTCTATAATGGTTAATTAATACAAATGGTAAACAAAAGCTGATAATGTTTACAAACTGGGCCACATTGGTTGATACTTATAGTGAACAATTGTTTATTTTGTGGTGAAACATGGGTTCTTACGGGTGAATACTGCTGGAACCTGAAAAAGTTTGAATCCAATAAGGTCATCATCCGGCCACGGCGGGCGAGGCGTTCTTCCCCCAAAACTTCTCCTTCGAATTTCTCGCAGACTCGCTGAGACCCGCAGTGATTGCGACCGGTCTCACGGTTTTGCCTCGAAATTGAAAGTATCCAACGTGTTTTTCGAGGCATTTTTCTAATGGTACAAGCGACTCACTCAGTCAGTGCTATCGCCACTGTGACTGGCCTCAGTTGGCTGAGAGTCTTCCCAATGTTCAGGCTCCACCAGGTTCAGCTTCAAAGCATGGGATTTTTATTGGCTGTGGATCCCATGATAGCCCTGTTGGCAGCAAGCAGAGTAAAAGTCATTTGTGATATTCAAATCATTAATCTGGTTGGTGGGCAATGTTGGGCCATCCGATACAAATCTGAGCAAGTGAATCAAGCATGCCAAATACAGTTGGAGAAAGAAACACCTGCTTAAGACCCACCAACAATTGTAGTTGTTGAACCATTGCTTATTCTCCCCTATTATTAAACATTCCTAATTCGCCACTGTAATCCCCAACGGTCCTTCTCTGCTTAGGCCGGGGACCTTCTGTGTGCCCACTCCCCTACCATGATCAACCCTTCATGGTCTGTGAAATCAACCAGCTCAGGATCTGGGGATATCAACGATCATCGCTTCTCTCCAGTTATCCCCAGAACTCGATGCATCCGCAGCTGAACCACCACCCGTTGGAAAATGATCATTCAGCATCATTCACCATGCTGAAACGAACCATCCCTAGACATTCCATGCAAGCATGTTCAAACATCCCAAGTCATTGATTGTATACAATCAAAATCGATCAAACATCATGGTCAAACATCAACAAATCGTGAGTAATCGTTAACTAACCATGGCTAACCATGGCCATTTCTCCAAGGTCAATCCTCTTTGATGGCCACCATCCACCTGCTTCCCACTCGACCTTAAGCGCAGCCTGCTGCCAAGGTGCTTGGCGCGGCCCAGCACGGGTTGGCCGGCAATCTGAAGGACTCTCTGGTGGCGCATGGTCGGCACAGCCATAGCTGCTAAGATGCTTAGATGGTCAAATGGTGATGTTCTGTAGCCATTAACTACTATAAATATGGAACACTACGATAAAAATGGATATGATGACCACAGTTCTGCGGATGTTTACATAGGCTAAAGCAACAATAGCTAAGGCAAAGGAGCACAGGTACCCGAAGCAAAACAAGGTCAAGCAAAGGAAAACTAAAGCAAAAGTAGATCAAACAAAGGATAGCTATATACAGCCAAGGCAGGGACAATAACCATTTGTTGTGATGAATGGGTATCCAGCAAAGGCAGGGACAATAACCATTTGCTGTGAGGTATCATATACATATGGTCATGAATTCATGGCAATGATACTTACGGACATATCAATCTGGTTTGAAATGGTTCCGATTTCGGGCTCGTACTGGCGAATAGTGATCAAGCCTGGCTAAATATGATCCATCTAACTGCTGATTTGGACAAACATCTGAACTTTGTTACTTGTCTAGACTAATCAGCCTAAATTAGCTGCTAATCCAGCAAGAACATCTAAATTTGACACAATCCAAACAAATAACCCTAAATTGGTTACTAATTCGTAACACAAACAGAAATTTGTCACCAATGAAAAAAATCAACACCAAATTCGTTGCTCATCCTGGATGTGTTACTCATCCATAAAATCACCCTCAATGTGTAACACATCCAAAAAACCATTCTAAATATATTGGTACTCTGTCAAATCACCCTACACCACTTACCGAACCATCAAAACATACAAGAAATGGTTAATAATTGATAGAATCACTTCCTTTCTGTTGCTCGTCCATAAAAACGTCCTAGATCACTCATGATCTGTTCCTTGTCTATGGCTGTACCAGAGAGCAGCACCAGGTTCGCAGACGGTCTGCAGGGCTTAAAAGGACTGGGACACCAACGTCTTGAACTGCTTGCGCTGAGCCGGGGGGGATTGGTCCAGCCGCACGGCATGGAAACTCGTCAACGTGGTGTAGCAAATGCCCTGCATGGACTCTTCGGTGAACCAGGCCTGGTCGCACCCGGCAGTTGCATTGCTTTACCATGACATGGTGTTTTGGCTGGGTGGCGATGTTGAAGATGATTCTGGTACTGATCAATTCTCATGGTGAATCTTTGGCCTTGATCTGCCTACCTTCATCCACTTCTTCTCTTTACCGCACTGGCCAAAATGTGCCGTTTCTGGTGAGAAGTTCCCTGACTCGACAGCGAGTACTGGCGTGGCTCCAGGGAATATCATGTGGGTCGATCAAAGTGCACAGTCATTGCCTGGCAAACGCCGGTGCTTTGAATGTATTATTACAACTCTTACTATTGCTACTGTTACTGCTATTCTTATCATTGTTACTGCTACTGATTGGTACCATTGGTACCACTATGTATCACTGAGAAGTTTGAGTTCGGTACTCAATGTTTCTGTGGTATTACATACCAGTGAGAACACAACCACATGACAGGTGATGGTCATTTTCTGTCATGGTGCTACGGGACTTCCAGAGTGATATAGCTACCTGATTCTATTGGCCTAATGACCTTTAATGATATGTTTCACATACAATTTAAAACAATGAACAACTATTCATGATGGTGTTCATGTTATTAATTGAGGGATACCATCAATGGCTAAAAAATGTCATTCTCGAATATGGGTGTTTCTGAAAATACGGCTACCCCCAAATCATCCATTATTAACTATTGGCCCTATGACTTGGGAAATCACCATATAAGTCTAATCCTTTCAGGGGTTCAACATGGTTCAACATTGGGTGACCATGTTACGCCTGGTGGTAGGTGACGACCACATTGTTGAAGCACGTCAAGATGCTGAGGTCATCATTGTCCACCTCACCAACGGAGCCATCAACGGTCGCCAACAAGCAATGCTTGTTGGTGTGAACTATGCTGTTCTATGAAACACTACTACTGTGAGTGGTATATGTTAGTGGCATACTTGAATATAACTATGTGGTTCAATATACATGAATGTTCAAATACTCAAAGTATATCAATTAAACTGTACTAATCAAATATTCAAAGTATTCAAATGTTCAAAGTATATCAATGGTGTTGAACTCTGCTGGCCCATGCATTCACCACGAATGCCTGGTCCATAATACAATCGGATGCTTACGTCGACCAGCTGATCACCAGATCAACGGTGCAGGGCTGGTGCTCGCCCAGGTGCGACGTTGTTGCTCCAGTCTTGATGGAAGTATTCCGTTTCGCCCTGCACCACGTCCAAACCAGCTCCACCAACTTTGCCTGGCGCTAGCGGCAAAATTGAAGGTGAATGAATTCCTTGGAGGCTCAGAGACTGTCATTGTTGCGGTGCTTGGCTTGTTCTTGTGGTGGTTGTTGGCTCTTCCTGTTTGTTTGTTTGTTTGTTTGTTTGTTTGTTTGTTTGTTTGTTTGTTTGTTTGTTTGTTGCTTACTCTTGTTGTCGACCATGCCGATGCGCTTGTTTGCTCCAAGTCCCGAAATTGAGTTTGTCATGTCACAGAATCACTTCATTGTGCCTTTGTCCAGGTGAACTGCCCGAAACTCTTTGCTGCGCAATAACCCGACTGGGGCTCCAAATCAGTAGTGCAGCAAAGCCATGAAAACCGACGAGTGGATCTATAAAACTGGTTCCAAGAAAACCCTCATTGGTGTGAAACAATTCTTGAACCCTTAGCTGGTGATTCTGAGTCGAAAGTCAGAGAGACATAGCAGAATAATCATGGATAACCCTCTGCATCACTTTGGGCGGCTTGCAACCAATCAACAACAGTCGTCAAACAAACAGTCCGGCACTCCGTGGAAGTTTCGGCCGAAAATTAGATGTCCCACAACCGTCCAGAAATGGCCAGAATCACTGGGAGGTCCACCAGTTCCAGCCAGGTGGGCACGAGTTGAACCACGGCACCGCGGGCGACGACTCAGCAGTATCGCGGATTGACTCGATCCTGCCTTGACGTAATCCTTCGATTAACGCCTTGTTGTCGATCAAGCCGCCGCGGGAAGCATTGACCTCGGGGGTTCCCACTGGTGTCCATGGTAGTGGCTGGCAATGGCTGGCAATGGCTGGCGCTTCGTTCTGGTATCGCTGCTTATCACGGGTTATTAAGTTCAAAAAGAGTCAAGCATCAACGCAAAGAATGGGTTGACTAGAACCAAGAAGGGTTGGTAGAAGATGAGGAAGAAGCACGGAGACGATGTATGATCCACGAGATTTCCCACTGATAGACTTTGGAGCAAAAAAAACTACTCAGTAGTTTTTGGATTTAGGCCATAGTTTTTGATATTAGGGGAGGTAGTAGCAGGAAGAGGGGATTACAAAGCCGTTGAGCTTTCGATTCTGATAACAAACCGAAGTCGGTTGCTCTTCCTTTGTCATGGTGAGGCACTGCAGTGGTTTGTGACCAATCTGAATGATGTGTAATGATTCATAGGGGTTCATGATGGTTAATGATGTTTAAAAAGCATGATGTGTAAAAAAACTCATGCTACAAACGGTTTTGTCTCACCACACTGAGGTCTATTGCTAGTCAAAAGTGGTCACAATGACTTTGTATGGCTCATATATTCTCAATCACTGAGTTTTCACTGCCAGTTTTTATTACCAGTACCAGTCCAAAATGAGCGTACTATAGCTGGATTTCATGAATCTTCATCAGCCCAAACGTGGTAAAAGCAACAGGTTCGAACCCATGTCCATGATTATCAAAGTTATACTTACCATTTTTTCTAACTTAGTTGTCCAAAATGATTCTGATAACACAACTTGCTGATCAACGGTACGTCAAGTGACGTGGATCAATAGCACAAACATCGGGATCTTGGGTCAACGACGAAGTCTCAGCTCGTATCTTTCATCTTGTGGAGACTTGTCATGTTCAAAACCTACAACTCGACCCAAGCACGAGGACGCATCATCAACCATCATTTGGTGGTTTCTCAAGTCATAGGGGTACCCCCAAATCATCTAGTTATTCACCGTTGATAGTAATCAACCTTTTTGCGAGTTCCCTATTTTGAGAAAGTCCATTTGTAGTTGTTAAACCCTTTTGTTGCTTGCTACAATGTTCTCTATGACTATTTATCATTAGCAAGTATCAACAATTTTTGTCAAACCAACTGTTTCGCAAGCATTGGCTTGTGAGAGGCTAGCCACGCAAACACCACCGATGTCATTCTCTGGTGGCTGCCATTAAATACTATCATGGCGCTTGATTAATCATGGTCAATGGTGGTTGCCGATGCTAATGATGGTTCACCACGATTTACGTTGGTTCATTATGGCAGTGGATCAAAACCGTGTACCCCTGGTTCCCCTATCATTAACCATTGTTTCCCTTATCATTGGTGGTCATTATCCCCATTAGTTGGTTGGTTAATATTGACCCATAGCCATTTATGATGGTCAATGGTAGTGGATGATGATTCAGGGTGGAGCTGTGTCAGGGTTCAACCGTCCCAGTCGCAATGATCACCCCGTTCTTCATTTTCTCGATGGCTGCTGCGTCGATCATCCTGGCTGCGCCCCTTCGCAGAAACCCCCCAAGTGCCTCAAGAGGCCTCTGTATAGCTAGTGATGATTAATGGCAAACATTACAGTTGGATCATCACTACTGTAATTACTAGTTGACAATGGCTAGTAATAGCCAATGAGGTTCATGGCTAATCCAATAGTAAAATAATGACTACTAGTAGTTCATGGCTAATCTAATTGGGGTTCATGGCTAATCACTCATTACTAGTTGACAATGATGATTACTATTGGATAATCCTGATGCCACAACATTGGATATTAAGGACAATCCTGTCTCTTAGGATATCACAATAGATTTTGGTACCAACCTGGACCTACTCTCGGCATTCCCTCGGTATGTGGTTTACTCTGTTGCAAATGAGCCGCTCATCACTTTCGCATGAATATCTCAAGATGGTGCACTGGTTGGTAATCACAGATTGTCATCAACAATACTTGACACCGGTCTGATTTCATCAATATGACGGCTTCGCAAAATAGGGGTACCCCAAGTCATCATCCTTTCTCAACCATTTATAGTAAATAAACTTTGATGATTAACCATTTATTAACCATTCACTAACCATTCATAGTAACAAACCAACCATAGCTATGAGGTATCCCTATTATCAGAACCCCCCCCCATGTAGATCATGGCCACCCAACTGCTCGCAGTTACGTAGGTGCTCCTGGGGGGGCCAGTTATTGGGTGCTGTGCTCATGGGGGTTCACCAGGGTTCAGTGGCACTGGGCAAGGCGATTTTGCCAAAGAATCATCATAGAAAAATGAAATCATAGCTATTTGTTAAGTTAATTTATACTTAAGCATATATTTATTAAGTTCATTAAGTAGGTTGTTCTATCAAATATAGATTTTCATACCCATAAAACTGTAGTGGATGGATGGATGGATGGATGGATGGATGGATGGATGGATGGATGGATGGATGGATGGATGGATGGATGGATGGATGGATGGATAGATATCTGCATGTATATATAATTATTTGTAGATGTTGATGATCTTATACACATATTTATATAAACAGCACCTGCATGCCCGCATGTAATTGTCTAAGAAGGACAAACATGACATCAAACAAATGTGCATAAATAATCATGTATACAAAAGACTATCAGTCTACATGATTGTGACTAGTCATGAGTATGCTTAATTACAATTTCGACGTATGAATCTACAACTGCAATCCACTATAAAATCTACTATGAATTAACACTATGGGTCAAACAAGTTCTACCACTATATCTGTAGTTTCATGCGGATATATGTATATATATATATACATACAGTTTGCCAGTTATAGTACTATAATTCACAATTCTTTCTATATCATGTTGAACTTATAGTAGTTGATTTGCACTCATCTACAACTACTCTTTGACTTCAATCTACTATGAGTTTTATGGTGTTTTCTCAAAATAGGGGACCCCCCACATCATCCCAAATCATAAGCATGTTTAGCAACCAACGATTTTTGGGTCCCCTATGGTCCCCTGAGACACCCAACCAATATCAAGATCTACAACCCTTAGATTTCCACGACCAGATACGACACCTCGACGACCTGGCACCGGTTCGCGTAGCGCCGCTACGCGCCAAGGGACTTCAAGGTCTCCGGTTTTTCGGGCGCGAAGAGGCAGATGATGTCGCTCTCGGTGAAGATGGTGTCCAACGACCTCGGGAGGCCCGAGGGAGGCCGAGCCAGCGACGAAGGCCGGGTCCACGGGACCCACCGTGGTGCCGACGAAGCAACCAGAAGTAGCATGTTGATCATGGCTGGTGATGATGGATGATGATGGATGATGGATGATGGATGATGATGATTGATGGATGATGATTTAGGATGGATGGATGATGGATGATGTGTTTGTGTTTGAAGTGATGTTTCATGGCCATCCGTAAGTGTGTTTCATCACTATTCATGATCCATCAAGAAAATGTTGGTGCTGGGACCAGCTGATGTGATCATCAGCAACTTTTTGCACAGCAGGTGACTCTCAAATTGGTTGGTACTTCTATCGATGGATAAAACACGATGATCTGGGGGAACACCCCCCATTTTAAGAAACCACCATATGATCATGGTAGAAAAACGTTTCTAAACGTTTAAGATCATTTAACGGTCATAAATACATGGATGACTTTCTAAACGTTTAAGATCATTTAACGGTCATAAATACATGGATGACTTTCTAAACGTTTAAGATCATTTAACGGTCATAAATACATGGATGACTTTCTAAACGTTTAAGATCATTTAACGGTCATAAATACATGGATGACTTTACCATTCTACGTCCATTTCATCCTTCAAATTGACCATGATAAACCTGATATGACTACGCCTTTAATAGAAATGATACAGCAATGCTATGGCCATGAAACTGATGGTCAATTAGCATTGCTCGATATTGTCCGTCATTGTCCCCTCTTATTGTTGGTCATCAACCATTGTATTCCTTAAAAATTAGTGACATTGATATTGACCACTATCTTCCTGATTGATGTAGGCCAATTCCCCAAGTAACCATTGACTATTGATGTTTCATATGCCCTACTGTTATTCATTATTATCCATGACAAAAAATCAAAAACCCACCAGATTGACCCATCCCCATCTCACCCTTAAAAGGGACCATTCTACCGGAGCTCCACTGCCTCGCCCAGCGGCACGTACGGCAAGCCCAAGCCATTGGGGGGTGGATCCTGTGGCAAAATCGGCTGTGAAAATGAAGGAAGTAAATGCAGGAGTTCTGTATATATAGATATATATGTATGTCTGTATATATATAAATATATATATATATATATTTTTACATACATATGTATATATAGATAAATGAAAATATAAATACAAAATTCTTATGTATGTAAATTCAGGTAGAGAAATATAGATTCATACATATTATATACATACAGATACTATATATATATATGCCCATATGTATATATATATATATGTAAGTAAAAAACGAAACAATAGAGTTGTGATCTTGCCTTACACATTTCAATTGTCAAATTCGCGAATCTCAAAATAGGGGGCCGGAAAATGGTTTGGTTTAATACTATAAACGGTTAATATACTGGATGATTTTGGGGGCATGCCTTAAGAAACCACCATAGTTATATACATATATATAAATAGAAATATGTGTTGTAGATATCTCTATCTATGCATCTTCTTTTATAAACATGTTTTTTTCTTTCCATTTTCATGAACCAGTGAAATGTAATGAAGTATCATTGTTTTTTGTTGCCCGCAAAAATCCGTGTATATTTCAGGAGCCTTGTCTGCCATAGAAAGTGGTGCGACATGGATCAAGGGCCGGTAAACCAAGCTGGAAGATGAACATCAAGAATCTAGTGTGTATATATGTATATATAGAATGAAGTAATTGTGTAATCTAGTGTAACTATATATGAACTATAATTTAGTGAATTCTAGAATTCGTAATTACACTGGGATTGTTTAACTACAGGGTTGACTTGTCTACTAAACAGGATCAACTTCTTTGAAATGGTGGTTGAATCTCAAGGTGTGCATACATTCATGTATATATGCATGCAAATCAAATACATGTCAATTAATCAGATCATGCAGCATGATATGTACCTACATATCAAAGATATAGTGTACCTACACATCAAAGACATACTGTACCTACATATCAAAGACATTTCCAATATGTTCATGGGAACGAGGCAAATACCTTGTTCCAAGCAAAGGACAAGATGTATGTATAGATATTCATAGACCATTCTCCCATGCAGTTGCCGACAGAATTTTGTAGGACAAATGCATAAATACAGAGATTCAAATGCCTGCCTTTCAAATGAATGCTTTGAAAAGTCAGCTTTTTTAAAATCAACATTTTTTCCCCTATTGAGTTACCAGTACTTCGTTTCCCTGCCTGAGTGGGTTTACATATATTCGAGAGCACTGAGGAAACATGTTGACTCTCACACACACACAGTTTTCCCCAAAATGAATTTGTCGTGGGTCTCCAAAACTAATTGTAGAAAGAATGGGTCGCTCCAAAGTAACCCAGGAATTCCATCAAACACGCGCGCACCGACTTGTGAGGAACAGTCTTATTGCCAACAAGTCTTAGGAAAGCAACAATGACCAGAAAACAAAAAACAGAAAGCGATGATCACGCAACATGACCATCCATGACGAACAATTGACGAAACATCCAAGGCTCTTTCGTTGCCGGTCTGGAGTATCACAAATCTCTGGGATGAAAGGAGTAAAGGGATCGCATCATGACATCAGGCAGCATAAAGAAATGCTGCCTGTCATTTCTCTACCATTTGGTTTTCCGCACTCCTGGTAGCTTCCAAATCGCTCACTCCCCCTTTTAAAGGGCTATGGCAGGATGGCGAAGCTCATCCCTCGCTCCCTCACCACCAGCCACAGCTGCAGATCTGGCGGTGCGCCTTGACGTCCGGCTTTTCCACCACGTCGTGGACACTCACTTTGCATCCGTATCCTCGACGTGCGCCCCGAGGCCACGGAGCCACCACGGAGTCGCCACGGGGTGTCACGTGAAAATGGGGACCCCCACGGCCGGTCATTCCCCACAGGCATAGATGGTCAATAAGCTGTTGTTAATGGTTGATTATGGCCATTAACCTCCATGACATGTGCAACTCTTCATTGTTTATTCGAGTTTTTCGTCATGAACCGGGAGTTCTCGGAAATGGACGGCAGAATTGCTGTCTTGTGGGCTGAGAAGCAACAGAAACCACAGCGAGATGCATGGCATTCATATAGTAGCTATCCGGCTCTAAAATATGGATCAATATTCAAAAATATGGTCCTATATACTGTATGAATCCATATAGATATACTATCGTCGTAAATGACACCATAGGTCTCCATATAGCAGAGATAAACACGGGAAACAAACTATAGTTGTCATGAACCATCCATTCCAACAAAAAGTATAGTTGTCATAAACTAATCATATCATGAATAGGTACATTTCTTATGGATTATCCAGTCCAACAAAAACTATGGTTGTCATAAACATTCATAAAGTATATGACAACTATAGGTTGTCCATGTAGTATACTTGTTATGAACCATCCATTCCAACAAACGCACGGTAAATGGTAATAATACCAAGTTCATGTCATGCTTGGCTGGTGCACTTTGCCGTCCCAGGTCGCACAGCTGAACTGTCAGAGGTTGATTTACCAATGTCACCAGCTGATTTTCGTAGATTTTTTTCATCTTACCCTTAAAACATTTTGGAAAAATGCTAAAATCTTCATTATCTTCATTTTTATTACTAAATCATTGAACTTGTAAATCAGTTTTTAAAAAATGCTCCAAACTGTTGACCATCGTTGCCATTCAACCAGAAGAGCTGGAACGAAACTCTCCAACAACAGCAGCTTCCGGCGGGGCCGCCCTTCTGGCGAGTGTGGCGAGCGAGCCACAACCCCAACACCTTTGATGCTAGCCATCACCAAGCATTTTGACCGCGAAAGCACCTTGGTGTTTACCATTCTGATGGATCACTAAGCAGTGATTAGATGTGATTAGATTTGATTAGATGTGATTAGCTACTAATTAACCACTCATCAACCACTAGCCACGAATGATAATGATCATTGACCAGTCTAATTTAGTAGCTATAGTCATAAGTCATTTACCACAAAGTAATCACTCATTAACCATTAATGATAATGATGACCAGTGATGAAGCACGAATCAATGATGACCAATCACGGCCACGGATCCGTTGGAGAAGATGCGGGCAGCAACCTTTCCAGTTCGACCTGCACCGATGATGCCCACCTGTCGCCACGTGGTGAAAGAACGAGGTGATGGTGTTTTAAGGGTGCTTTAGGTACCCATATGAATGGCTGACTCAGGGTCAATTGCTAGGGGATAGTAATCAAGAATCACAGGGACTATCATGGTTCATCACGCTTGGAGATCCAGCAATTCGTAGATCACCGTTTTTATGCCAAGTCACGAGCTAAAATTGTATCCTACTCTTCCAGTTACTTGTAGGGTTTGGTTACCATTTTCGTAAACCGGTTTGTTTCTAAACCATTTTCAGCCAAAAAAACAGGTAACAAGCTGGTTTCTACCATCGTTGTTTGGGCTTGGTTACCTACGATAACTGGAAGCAGCCGCAGCAAACTCGTGCAGGTGGCCAGAGCTGGATCAGCAGTTCGTACCGTGGCTCGCGATCCGAACGATGATCCTCCACTGGTCAACCATTGCAGTTGAACATTTTTATCCCCTATGACCAGCTGTAAAACTAGCTAGTCCTAGCATTACGCGCAGACGCCGTGGTTTGCCCGGAGGGCAAACCACGGCTGTTCCTATCAATTGAACATTGCTCGAAGAATCAGTGAGAAACACTGGCTATACGCAGTGATTTAGGGTTTAGGGTTTTAGGGTTTAAGGGTTTAGGTTTTAGGGTTTAGGGTTTTAGGGTTTTAGGGTTTAGGGTTTAGGGTTTTTGCGTTTTAGGGTTTAGGGCTTAGGGCTTCTTGATTCTCAGAGTTTCAAAACGACGGGCCTGCGCAGGGTTTTGCACAGTTGACAAGACTAACTTCTGGGCAGGTCTTGTGTATCCGGGCAAACCATGGAGTCTTGCCGTAGCATTAGCTAACCAGAGCTAGGTTGATTGGAGGGCTAGTCCTAGCTATGGTTACCATGATTGGCCACAGTCCTAGCTATAGTTAAGCATAGTCCTGGACTGGATGATCCCTTGGTAAAGAACACCATCCATAGGCAGTCAGTGCTACTGATCCGATCTCTCGCTTGTTGGCGCGATCTCTCGGCGGTTGAACCTGCCAGAACCTCCCTTTTAACAAATGGAATTGTCCTTGTCGCCAGTGGTACCAACCATCCAAATTCACAAGCATGATTCAAAGGGAAACTACCAGTGACTTGGGGGTATGCCATCATTGGACACACCCTAATAAAGTCTTGTTGTTCAATACGACATAATTAACAATCATCAGTTGGCCATGGCTATGCATTTTTCCTTGCCAAAAACAACTCCTAGTGGTTTTGATCATCAAATCATGCTTCAGTACCAGCCAACAAATGAAGGTTCTCCCAAAGTATCCTTTATATTAACCACGTATAGCAATAAAGCATCCAATTTTTTGGGTCCCGCATTTTAACTACCAATAGTCGACAATACTAACAGTCATAGAGCAGTAAACCATTCTTGAGAATCATTAACAACCATTGAATCATTCATCAACCAGCTATTCATCAACCATGGCATCAGGCTGAAACTCTGTCGGTTGCAGCAGTGTCGTCCGTCGTTTCAATGACCTTCTTTCCGATCATGTCGAAACCCAGCAGTCCATTCAGCTCGAAGTTACACTTCCTACGGAGCAGCGGCAATTTTTTGTGGATCCAGCGGAGACCTTCCCCAGTGAATCTCAACTAGATAGCTGGTGATGAATCACATCGTAATCTGATTGGTGGTTTCAACAGCTATGGAAAAATATGCGTCAACCAAACCAACCATTTGTTGATACATTTGGGAAACACATAATTGAAATCACTATAGCCAGTAGTATAGGGGTTGCGAATACAGATCTACCATTTTTGCTGGAGGAGGCAGTCATGGTCAGACTCCGTTGACCTGTTGGTTAGCAAGGCATGAGGATCAAACTTGGCGATCATTTTTTGTGTACCCAAAGATCGCACACATTTTTTCGATGAAACTTGGCGAGGGAGTCACCAAAGATCGCAATAACACGCAAAAAGTTTTGGCGTACCCATCCCCGGGATAGATTCAATGAACCACCCTGGCACAACGGTGAATATTCCACAAATGACCAGTCACTAGCTGTTGCGGTGTGAACTACTACTCCTGGCTCTTGCTTGGTTTGTATTGACCCAGCTCGCCATACCAAGACAACCTGGGTGAAGAACCTCACGAGCTGCCTGTTTTGCCGGTATGCTAACTGCTGGTGTGTTCAACCTGCATCTGACTGGTAGAAGTGGACCTTTTAGTCTACAAGAAGCATCAAGGGGCTTGCTAAGCAAGGTAACCATTACCAAGCCTATAGCCTATAACCATCATCATCATGACTCATGACCAAAAATGCTGAAATCCAATCCAGGAATTGCTGGGACCAGCGATGCAAACAAAAAGCAAATCTGCTGGCCACAAAGTGCGCCCTTCGAATAGTAAGCACTTGCCAAATGGTTGTTTCTCAAGCTGACCCAAAAGTTATGGGTTGGAGTTTCTCACTACAAATGGTTCATAGAAAGGATGATGACTGGGGGGATCTCCATGACTTGAGAAATCACCATATGGTAGCTGCTTAACCATGAGTTTCTTGCTGATTAATCCCTGTCATTGACCATTAAATTCACTGAAAAAAACATTATTGTTGGTGATGATCCCCGAGTCTTCACCATGATAATCCCCTATCATTCACTACCAAAATCACCTCTTATTAACCATTGAAATCGCTTTTAAAACCATTAACCATGAAAAAAATCCCCTGTTGCTATCCCCTATCATTAACCCATCCATTTATAGGGCCTACTATGATCTCAGACCATGTTGCGAAGCCCAGGGCCGCCCGGCGTCTCTGCTGGTGTGTCCTGGTGTTCTCTACAGCTTGCGGAATGCATCTGATCCTAGGGGCGGTTCGAAAGCATCACATGTGGGGATCCATAGTGGGGTGGTGAATGGTGGGTAATAGTGGTTAGTGATGGGGAATAATGAACTAATGGTGCTTTATAGTGGTTGATAGATGTTGATAGATGTTGATAGAGAGTAGTTTTAGCTAACAAATAGTGGTCAAATGGTGGTTAATAGTGCTTAATGGTGGTCAATGGTGGTCAGTAGTGGATGTAACCAGTAGGGTTTATTACTATAAATGCTTCTTATTGGATTGTTTGGGGGTACCCCTGTTTTGAGAAACCCCCACATGTGTTTATCCATATTCCATGGTGGTTAATGGTGGTCAATAATGGTGAATACAGTGAGTTGAGTTGTGATTAATAATGGTCAAAAACTACTGGGTCAGAAATGTTAGTGAATTATTGATATCAGGGGCTTGTAGCTGCACTGCTAAAACTTTAATTTCTAGTCCATCTATGGGAAATCCATCTTCTCCCCAAAAACACGATATGTCACCCAGATCATGACGAGCTGGGTCAATATCGACCAACCAAAAAAATCGGGTAGTAGTGAACCCACCGCAACAGATGGACTGCAGGGTCATTTGGGGGTTGTAAACAGCTGAGGTGCAGGCCGGGCGTTGACCCACTGCCATACATAGCTATCTATAGCTATGTTTTTTGTATGTCTACTCTAGATAAGTCACATTGTATTATGATTATCATAGCTATCTAATACTATGTCACATAGCTATGTGGCTATAGATAGGTCACATGATAGCTAGAATCATGTGACTGTCATTAGATCATGTATTCCATGGTCACAACCCCCGATCAAAAGATACTGCTTTTCGGTCCCGCAATTCTATGATTCTTAATGCACGACTACCAACAAGTACACTCCGGTAGCAGGGGCTTCAGCGCTGGGATAGACAAGTCCCCGGCTGTGTTCGTAGTAACAGCTGTACCTGTTTTCGTTGTGGGAGCACCAGTTGTTGCATGGGGAGCCCGCTGCTACTGCGTCACCTACGACCAAATGATCAAAATCCAACGGTATCCAAGCAGTTTCACCCGCAGTTTCACCTGCGAAAAATTGCTGTGCCAACTGATTACCAGCTCATCAGAACAAGCTGGCTGGTTGATATGAGATCGGCTTGGGTGATGTTTTTTGACCAGCCTAAGCAAAACTCCCCAACAATGATATTGATGATATTGATGAGATTAATTCATATTTCTCAGTGATTTTTTCCAAAAGAAACAACCTTCACATAGTTATGAATCATCAACTAACCATTTCTTCAGAGGAACCATCAATCAGCAAATTCAACTTCACCATCGCTATCATCATAATGATAATTGGCCATTGTTAGCTGCTAAGCTTCACCTAAGCATCAATTCATCATCCGTCAACCTCCGTTTTTTGCCAACCAGCATCAACCATCACCTAACCGCAGCACTTCGCAGCGCTAAGCACCACTGATCCACCACTGAACCATCACTTAAGCATCAGTCAGCCATCACCTAACCACCACTTAACCATCACTTGACCATCACTTGACCACCCCTCAACCACCACCTAACCACTGATCCACCACCTAACCACCACTCAACCACCACCGAACCACCTATCCCCCAGCCCCCTGGAGCTTCACCACTTGCCGCGCCATCGGTGCGAGTCGCACAGAGGTGGCTAGCGTCACCGCGTGCTCTCCCGTGGAGGAGGCGCTGTATGCAGGGACCCGCACCACCATGAGACCTGGTGGATCGATGGCTCGGGTGGTGGAGGATGGCTAGGTGGTGGAGCTGATGAAGCTGAAGTGATGGATAGGTGGTGCTGAAGTGGTGGTTGAGGGGTGGATAAGTGGTGGATAAGTGGTGGTTAAGTGGTGGTTCAGAGGTGGTTTAGTGGTGGTTGACTGATGGTTGAGAATGCTTCTTGGACGGCTGCGGAGTGATGATTATTTGATGTCGGCGAATTCATGCGTGGCTTCAAGTGATGGTCAGTTGATGGTTGATTCGTGGTTGATGGTTGATTGTTACTTGATGCTGAGTCTTCACTAATTGTTAGTTAGCTGATGGTAAATGGATGTTTCAGTGGTATTTTTGATGTATTTCATGGCTTTAAGTGATGGATAATTGATGCTAAATGAATGGTTAACCCATGGCCCCATGGCTATTGACGATGGTCATTTGATGCTTAGTTGATGTTGCGTTGATGGCAAGTTGACGCTCAATGCTTGATGGTTTTGTGATGATGTTGATAATAGTTCATACTGATTCACAAACTGGTTTATTGATAGTTAGTAGTGGTCAATAGTGCTGAATGATGGTAAATTGATGCTGCATCAGTACTGCCAAATCAACAGAGTTGTCAACAATCATTACTGACTGTACACAGATAAGTGTTGCTTACTGCCAATTCCAAGCAGCAGCCACTACTATGAACCGTTGACAGCATATGATCATCCAAATCAAGCTGCCATCCTGGTGCTATGCCATTGGCAACCATTGTCAGCCACGGCACCGATGTTCTCTGATGCCTTGTTCTGAATTATTGAATATATAATAGAATCTGGCCGATTGTTGTAATAATCGTACAACTTTCAAACATAAACAGCGCCGTTCTAAAACTCGATGGCTTGTGATCTATGAGTTTTCTGTCAACCTACCTACGGTATCACCCCGTCAGGTCCTGTGTAGCACCTATGGTCGTGTCCAACCAATCCCACAACGGGGTCGCCGGTCGCCCCTGGGCAAAGGCACCGATCTCCTTGGCCGTTTTGATGTCCACGTTGTTGGTGCCACTGCATCGCAGGGCCAGGATCTTCACCCCTTGGGCTTTCAGAGCCTTCAGGACCCTCAGCGGCCACGGATCTGCACGGGACCAGGTGGTGGATACGTGTGATATGTTGGGTCGACACCGTTGGATCTGAGGGGATAGATATATATATATATATTAACTTTGTCATATGAAGATAAATATATTCACTGGATGTTACGTGAGTGGTTGAACCTAGTGATATAGCCACTTAATTGTGAAAAGAAATCATATTGTAGATCTGTCCATGCTATGTCATGCTTTTCGTCAGTCCTCATGCAGTCATGCTAATATGCATTCAAGAGTGTGTGTGCACGTGCTGAAACACATTCAGACAAACTTCAACACAACATGTGATATCCAAAGAGGTTCTAGGTCATTGGGGAACCGATTCTCATCATCAGGTAGTTTCAAGAATCACTGGGTATCAGCACTTGCAAAAGCAATTGCTAAATCGCTAGCTGGTAGGCAAAACAACCAATTATAGTTGCAGTTGAAGTATATGTATAAATGGTTTATCACAGATGGATCCTAATGATAGTAGGATAGTTACCATAGATGGATCATTACCAATGACAAAATGGATACAGTACCTCACATTAACTATCTGGTGGTTTCTCAAGTCATAGGGTGCCCCTAAAATATGCTTTCTTACTATGTGTGGTGGATATTAAAGGATGATAACTGGGGTACCCCTATGACTTGAGTAACAACCCTATGGTAGCTGTTAAGCCCATTATGACGATTTTCCTTTACTATCAACCTTGAAAATCACCTATAAAACCATTAAAATCACCTTTAAAACCATTCAAATCACCACTAGAACCTTTCCCCTCGAGTGGATAGAATCCACCACCTAGCCCCACCTAGCGGCGTAACTTGCTTGGAACATGCACTTGGCCGGCCATGATCTTCCCAGTGGGGCAAACTGCGCTAAGCTCTCCGAATCAGTAATAGTCTCAAAGCTCATCAAGAGCCATCAATCGTTGTAGTCAATAGTAATAGTTCGAGTATGGAATCAGTATTTGTTAAGATCATCAATAGAAATAAGACGTGATAACCAACATCCTGAAGCAAACATCTCATTATAGATGGCAAATGCAAAATTGATGGGTCAGACATCAACATTCTGAAAAAACGTACGCTTTCGTCAGATTTGGTTCGTAAAGATTATAATTGCTGATTCTTGCTACTATCTAAATACTCAGATTCAACATGAAGTAAGAAGTTGGTTACAAGATTAGTTACAAAGATTTAAATACTTAGATTCAACATGAATAGATGGCTATGGGTCAAGACCCTGTACCCCTGGTTCCCCTATCATAAACCATTGTTTTCCCTATGGTTGCTGCTTATTATCCCTCATGAAATTGGTTGGTTAATAATGATTCATAGCCAGATTAGTTACAAAGATTCAACCGACACCTCGCAACACAACCGCCGAACGTGCCCCGCACCGGTTCAACGTGTCGCTAGTGCTGAGTTCGAACGAGTCGCTCCCCGCAAGCGTCGTCGTGAACGAAGATGCACACGCCCTCGCGAGACGAGCGTCTTCGAGGATTTGGGCAACCCAATTGTGGTTCAATAGTTGAGCATCATTCAACCTTGATTGGTTAGCATAATCAAGATAGTTAAGTTAGTTGATGGTTCGTTGAATTGACCATTTGTGGCTAGCATATTGTTTCGCATGGATAACCACCATGAACAAGGATCAATCAAGAGTAACCATATGTAACCATTCTCTATTTGAGAGCCTGGCAACATAACCAGCGTTGTATGCATTGGTCAATGCTATTGTTCAATCATAGTGATAACTCTTCCAGTAACCCTTCTTAACCACTATATCAACATATATCAACCCTTCTTACCCTGCATGAACACCATCATTAACCATCACCAAGCGCAACATTCACCGTTTTTTTCCACCACTATTAGCCACCACAACCCACCATCAACAACAACCGCTTCCACCATCACGGCGGTGCCGGCGAACTGGCAGCGCTGGCGCCTCAGCCCCCTTCACCAAGTGGACGCTCTCGGGGGTCAAGGGAGCTTTGTAGAAGTTGAAGGTGAAGTTTCCCTTATACTCCTGATCCAGGTCTGACAAATGATGGTTGATCATAATGTTTCCCTTATACTCCTGATCTCATGTCACTGATGCGACTGAGAATGCTGAAGTTTTGATTGATGCTTGATAGTGGTTGATCGGGGTTGATGATGATGATGATGATGATCATGACGACGACTGAGTAAGATGCTATGATTGTCTCGCAGTGACAAATGATGGTAAATGATGGCAAATGGTTGCTGAACAATAAAGCGGTGTTGACAATATTCAACCAACAATGGTTAGTTGAGTCCAGCATGGTGCGATTGACCATGCTTGTTCAAGAATGATGCGATGGTCAGCATTTTCGACAACCCAATCCTTCGCCATTCCCTAATCACCCACCATTATATAAACCTTGGAGTTTCCAAAGATGTTTTCACCCTCCGAATCGTCAGATCATCACACGCTGCAGACCGCGCCCCACCAGCCCCTTCCGGTGGCTCCGCACGGCTCCACTGGGCTGCGCTCCTCGTTGCCCTTTTGGAAGGCGGCCCCCTCCGTAGCCGTGGCCGAGAAGAAGGCGATGCGGAAGGGGCGCTCCGTGTCTTCGAAGGGCTGCAAGATCGATGCCTGAAGGCTTTCCATGGCAGGGGCTTCCCATGGGGATATCCTGGGGTAGGGATGGGGATGCCGTTGCAGGCTAAGGAGAGGGTGGCCACCAGTCATGGGAAAAATCGGAATCCAGGGGTTTTGATGGCGGCCAATTGATATTGGTGAATGGTCATGATTAAACATAGTTGATATTTCCTCGGTATAGAGTCGTGTTGACAGTGATTGATCACTAAGCATAGACAATCAACCCCCGCCAAAGACTATGTGCAATACCACTCAGTATAACCATGAACATCATGTGAACCTTTACTACCTGCTACCGAAGTCACATTAACAATCATTGCTCAACTTCACTAGCCCCTTATTCAACCAAGCCACCAGTTGAGGATTAGTCTCGTGGAAAATAACCATGCCTTTGGGGGTAGATAGTAACACAAAACCCATACTAGACCATACCTAACCCATACTAAACCATACTAAACCCATACTAAATCCATACTAAAGTGACGGTGGACTCGCCCCAAACTCACCATGCTTGACCGGTTGACCTACCAAACACCGCCGCGATCCACCTGCCCTTCCCGCCTTCCGGGGATTCACGGGCAAAGGAAGCTCCTCCATGAACGACATCCTGACCGCTGCACGTCGGCGCAAGATTCGCCGGCGCTGGAGCAAGGTCGGCCGGGGCTCTGGTGGTTTCTCAAGTCATAGGGAACCCCCCAAAATGGTTGGCTTGTTGTTTCACATGACTAGTCCCCAAAATGGTTGGTTTTTTATTTCAAATGACTATAGTAAAGGATGATTTGGGGGTATTTTCAGTTTGAGAAACACTCGTGTAGATGTACTGGTGCATATTCATCGATCAAATCTAAATCTATGTGATCAAACATGTCACATACATGTATATGTAAAAATTGACGCGCACAAACACATCACATGTAATCACATGTGTATATATATATATATAGAGAGAGGAATGTATTTACATCTGTATCCACATGTAGAAACATAACGGCACAAAATGCAAAATGCACTATTGTTAGTGAAAGGGGATTAGCCACACAAATCCTCCTCCTCCCTGAACACCAACATGAATTTTGGCTGATAACTCTCAGTCTTTCCACGCACCGGTTTACCATATGTGCCTGCATTCATATACTGCATAGATGTAAAAGAAGGGTGTGTACACATTGATCTGTCGATCTTTTGCTTGTACAATGGACAACACCTGTATAGCTTAATACCATTCAATAAAATACTTATGCTGCATCAAAAAAACATATAGTACAAAGCACTCGAGGCTTTCCCCATGAACGATCAATCATTTTTGATGGCAAGCGAAACTTGTTTCCATTGGTGCCGCCCGTATTCCACGGCAAGACCTGGTTGGGGCAGCTATCCAAGCAGCCTTGGTGGCTTACAGACTCCTTGCTAAAACTTGAACTAGCGGGTATATGGTGAATCAGTGTTAGGTGTTCACCTTTCCCAAAAACACCCAAAATCCAGATAGTTGTTTAAACATTATTGTTGGTTAGTATCCCCATTATCAACCAAGATAAAAACGGATGATATGAAAACACATAAAACACATATAAACAACACATTGAACCATAGAGCAAAACCATATTAAAACATGCAAACAAACATATGGTGGTTTCTCAAAATAGGGATCCAAAAAAAATAGTTGGTTCATTACTATAGATGGTTAATAAGCTGGATGACTTGGGGGTCCACTATTTTGAGAAACACCCATATAGAAAACATCATTTGGGTGTTTCTCAAAATAGCGGACCCCTCAAATCATCCAGTATAACTCAATTTTAGTAATAGACCTTCCATTTTGGAGCTTCGCAAATTTGAGAAACCATCATTCGTGTCCACCATTAGTATACATATATAATCATAAATATATATATATATACATATACATATATATTAATATGTTGTCATACCACAACCTGTGGATAGTGTCCACCATTATTAGCTAGAGCCACCACCGCGAGGGGCGCTTCCCGTCCTTCCGTGCAGCTCCCTCTGTCGTTGCTCTGCGGCGACACATGCGCCCGGTTTCGTCGCAACTTCTTTGGGCGCGTGGCACACCTTGGAACCAAGCCGTTGTGGCAGCTGGCGACCACCCCAACGATGATGGCAACACGGCTCCTTGGATTATTGGTTGGCTATAGGATCTCTAGTGTTCGTATAAATTTTGATCTTATGAATTGAGTGCGTCCTATGGTTGGTTAAATGGTTGGTGATATCGATGCGTCTCTGACAAATCATTCCTGAAATGATTCTTGAAGTCTTGTTCAATCGTGGTTGATAAATGCTATCCAAACGATTGACACTGGTCAAAACATACATTTCGATAACAAATCCCAGATCATAAATAAAGATCCACCAATCTACAAGCCGTTCAACCTGAACCAACCTTAACTGTGAACCAACCTTAACCACAGGTGATCAATACTTTGACCGCAATACTTCACCCACGTCTCACAAGGCGGTGCCGCAACAGGCCCGGGATCCGTTCTATGCTGCTGTTGACTGATAGTTGGCTATTCAGATGCCAGTAATCAATTAGTTGGCCAATATTCTTCAATTAGTTGGCTAATGACTATTGGGACTATTGAAGACTAATCAAATAGTGGGGATCTCATGAAGAAGACCAATCCCCAACTAATCATGAAACTTAATGACTCTTATTACTATTGGGACTATTCAAGACTATGACCAGGAAGAAAATCTCATGAAGTTCGTTGCTGTTTCAGCCCGGGGATCACTACGATTCAGCTGCGGCACGCAATCCAACTTGCCATTCTGCTTGGGTGGGCCATGGCCATCGCGAACACCTCATAGGGCACGAAAAGCGCATAGGGAGGTCATATGTGAATAGATGTATACGCACAGGCTTCAGGAATAGATATGTAGACAAATCCCAAGAAGTAGAAATGAACATGTCATAGATGTAGAAATGTGCCTATCTCAGCCAAGTCCACAAATTGTTCAAATAACATGTACGTATGAATGTATGTAAATGTGTGGACATATCATCACATATGTATGTACAATTAGAGGTTTCTCAAAATAGGGGACTCCGACATGGTTTGTTTATTCCTATAATTCATTGTTAATAAGCTGGATGATTTGTATTGATTTGCGGGCACCCCTATTTCAAGAAATCCCACATCTATGTACAAACAATTCTGATCATCACATAGACATCCACACATCGTTGGAGGACGAAGGTGCGTGATCGTGGTGGAGATTCACCGCGCAAATGGCGCGATTTTGATGGTTTAGCCGCCAGCTATCTCCAGATATAATGGTCCCCACATATCCCGCTATGACTAACCATGATTGATCATCCCCAGCTACAACCATTGAAGATTCAAAATAATTACAACAAACATATCGCTATCTTTAGCCACTAGCAGCCGTAACATGTTATAAGCATGATTCAGAATCCACGGCAATTGTGACTGATGACTACAACCAACTAAGGAGATATATCTCATTCTTCATCTCCTACCATCATCTACCATCTGGTTACACCACTCCTGGTAGCTCCAAACCGCTCTCCCTTTAAAGGGCCACGGCCGGGCCGGGTCAGCCCTGTCTCCGCTCCCAGGTCCCACCTGTCATGCTCTTCAAAGAGGTATCCGAGATCGTCTTCAAGGCTTCCTGGTGAGGCCCGCCGCGGAGGCGTGGGAGTCACCCGATTTCGGACCAAGAATCATCCAACCACAAGTGACCACGAATGGGTGACTGCTGGCTGGTTAATGCTATAGAATAGGGGATAACAACCAACAAGAATACGGAAACCGATGGTTAATATGGGTCAAGCAGTTCACCATCAAGCAGTTAAGAAACAATTTCATAGAGAAAACTAAATGATGGGAACCAGGGGGACTAAGGGTGAACTGACCCACAGCCACAAGTGACCACGATTCGTCATCCATCAACCATCCGTAGACCACCATTAACCATTCCAGAACCATCCATACCATCAACCATCCATTGACCTTCATTAAACATCCATTGACCATCCATCATTAACCATCCATCAACCAACCGTGAATTATCAACTGCCCACCATTGCCACGCAAACCCGCCATGGCCTCTCCTTGGTGAAGAACGCCAAGTGCGGTGTGAGAAGCACATTGGGCATTCGCAACAGCACCGCGATGTTGTCGTCGTGAATCCAACCATTCGAGAAGTTCCTGACGGTTTCTCCAGATGGTGGACCCCCAAGTCACGGTGGCAGGTTTCCTATGAGTATAGTAGTTAGTGGTTCGGGGTTGAACCACTACGTGATGGGAAATCTGCGCAAGTCAACCAACCATTTGTTAATGATAACATACTAGGACAAATATAACATTTAAACAACCACCCACCCGTTTACCATGGCTGGTCGGTTTACCATGGCTTACCAACCAACATTACTAGTTGTTATTATTGGATGGTTGGTTTACCATGGCTTACCATGGTTTACCACCATTGGACTGGACAAAGCCAGTTCGAATTCCACCGGTGTTTCGCCCTAAGGAGGATCTCAGCCGAAATCCGTTCACCGCCATGATTCGCATCCAACATGCATACACCAATCCTGGTGATACACCTGGGTGTTTTTTCGAAACATAGGGGTACCCCCCAAGTCATTCAATATTAACCATCTACAGGAATAAATCCGTCATTTTTGCGATTTCCTATGACTTGAGAAAGCACCATCTCTCAAAAACCCTAGAGCTCAAAGGATGAGTCATTCCTCGGAGGTAACAGGATCGACCCAGTGTTCCATGGGGGATCCAAAGGCACGGTTTCCACCGTTATCCAGCATCCAAAGCTTTGATCAGTCCCAGGATGTACCGATTTCTTCTCAGAAGACCTGGAGGAACCCCCGCATGTTTGTTGCATTTTGTTAGGTGTTTGGTTCACAACGGCTTGGTTCATGGGAACATCGACGGAGAGGAAACTCTGGTGTTGAGCACCAATTAGAACTGTGTTTCCCAGGTCGATTTTGGTATAAAAAACACATAGCTGGCATTGGTGCTGCCATGTGCCGCCGTGCGGCCTGAAAAAGTAAGGTGCCTCATTCTCCACTACATCCATTGCAGCACCCGCAATGATGCCGGTTTTCAAACCTCAGTGGATCGGCGTTCGATGATGATATGCATGACTGGTTGGTGGTTAAAACCATGATCAATCATAGTGGTTCATAACGATTCTCATGGACAGTAGTGGTTGTTCATTATATGGAATGATCATTACCGGTTGGTGGTTGAACCACCATCTGAAAAGCAGTAGTAAATACACCAACCATTCCAAATCTTGGGGAGGAAAAGGCGTTCAAACCACCAACCAAGTGATTGCTGGCCAGTTAATGATCAATCATGGTCAATAGAAATGGTTCATGGCTGTGGCTAGTATAGCTGATAATTATGCATGTTGTGCCCTATAAAGTGGCCATCATATTGGGTGAAGGCCTATGGGTCCTGGTATATATAGATGTGTAGCTGTGGTAGTGATCCCTGTTGTGATGGTCCTGATCAGTAATTCTGGTTGTGCGGGCCGGAGCTACGGATAATCCGCAAAAGGATTCCTCTTTCGTAGCTCGCTACCGGGGAGGGGCCCACAAACAAAGTGAAAGTCATCACAATAGTTGGTGATGATAGTGATCACAGCATGAACCTCACTATTATCCTCACTATTGTCCATCATCGATTCCACATCAAAGTTGGTTTTGACAATGATACAATGATGGATAATAGCGAGGATCAATCATCATTCCTAAGCATCATTAGCCACCGCGGTTGCTCACCATCATGCATCATCCTTATCTAGCATTATATAACATCCTTTCAACGCGCCTTTGATAACAATCAACAACCATGATCGCAACAACAGTCGACCTTCATCAAACATCGGTTCCACCATTCCACTGCTCTTGTCACCATTTTCATTGTTGCTATACCATTTGATGTTACCACAACATCAAAGACTAAGAAACTTGATTGTCAATGATGAACTTAACAACAAATGATCGTCAAAATACATTGTAGTGGTCATACTTTCAAAAACATGATAATGAACCATTATGGTTATTGCCATCGAATGCTTTCAAAACATGATAATGTTTCACTACTGCAATGTCATCACAATACTTTCAGAACATGATCATGAACCACCAACCATGTTTTGAAAGTATGCCCATCAAAAATTCACCATCTAACCATATTATCCTATAACCATAATAAATGCTTCACCATCTAACCAATATCATTCAACCACTAACCACGTCGTATGAATCTATAGCATTTAACCGTCTAACCATGTCATGAACATTCACCATCTAACCATGTTTTGCATGTCAGAATTTCACCATCTAACCATATTATCTATACCTATGTTGCATGTCATAGGATTACCCATCCAAGCGCATTCCAAGGCCATCCTCAACCAACACCCTCCCCCATCAGGTGCCAAAAAGCCGTGGATCAAGGCTCGGGTGTCGATGAGTCCACCGCGGGAAGTGTTCACAATCCTCGGGGTACCGGCGGCTCGGGAATGGCGGCCGGTTGGGGGTTGGGCTTCGGTTAGGATCGGTGATGCTTGGGATGCTTGGGATGATTGGGATGATTGGTTGGTCAGGATGCTTGGGATCAGTTGGGGATCGTTGTGATGCATGGTGGCTTTTCAGGGTTGATAGATTAGGTTGGAAGTCATGGTCAAGGAGATGTTCTGGAAGTTGGATTCGATTAGACTAAATAGATAAGAATAGAGTTGAGTACAGTACATAGATTCCTTGGTTTGAAGATTAGATGAGATTAGATCAGATCGATAGGTAGACAAATAGATCAAATGGATAGACATATCATGAACACATGTTTATGTATTCTACCTGCGGATGATTCATGGCTAAGAATGGCTCATGATGAATGATGGATGATACTAGTTGATGCTAGCAACCGCAGTTGGTGGTTAATGGCCTGGTCAAGCATTGCCTCAAAACTATCAGATCTATCAGCCGGACTGTGGAGCGCTGATGCTGCGCACTGCAACCATCAGTTTCTGAAGATGTCCAGTGATGGGCAAAAATCATTTCGAATCCGGCCTTGTTCGAAGAAAGTACCTGTAAGAGGATTGTAGGATAGTCCGAGGATAGTCCAAGAATAGTATGTGGAATGAGGATGGTCGTATAATGGTCGACTTTCATCCACTGTGACTGATAGTTGTTGAAATCTCGCATTCGTCTAGTGGGGATAGCTCCCATCTATACTGCTTGCTTGATGCTAGGATTCCCCTGTTGATAGTGAAACGACCCAATAAAGCCTCGCACGCTGACCTGTTTTGCAACCCAAATGCTACAGGTATGCCACATTTGCCCAAATTCAATGGGTATATCTTGGTAAATCTGGGTCATCGGCAACCAGATTTGTCATGGCGTACCCAGACCATACATCAGCGAAACAAACCGCAGGCCCTACAGGCCATGTGTCATGATGCCCTTCTTCATGATGTGCAGCTTCTCGAAGTTGATCATGTGTTTGGTGGATGGTAGCAAAGGTGCGTGCAAGGAGATGTAGTCACAGGTGGCTAACAACTCATCCAAAGGCAGGTAGGGAATATCCAAACCTGGCCAGCAAGCCAGCTGCCAAGAACCCGCGTGGATGCTCCGCTGGTCGAAGTGGTGGCAGTGCTGTCACTTCAACATCAAAGCCATGATTGCGATAAACAGGATGGACCACTGATTCGCAAAGACGTTTCAAAATGGGTATCCAGTAACAATTTGTGACTTGATGTCTTGATGACATTGATTGCACGAACGCATAAAGAGAAAATACATGTTTGACAATTAAACCATCTATTTGTGACTTCAGAGACTTAGCACACAATATTTACAACTTATCAGTTGCCAAAAAAGATCACGAACACCACCATCAAACCAGAGTGGATCTGAATGGGGGCACCTTTTTCGACCCAGAGAATATACTTTTTCTGTGCTGGGAAAATCAACAACGACAACAACGAGAAGCAACAAACAACTGTGTTTGTGACGCCGATAAACACAATTCACAATTCACAACGAACAACATCAACATTTGAACATCAACTAACAATTAACACCACCAACAACAAGAACAACATCAACAACAACAACTTCTAACATCATCACCAACACCAACACCAACCTCGCTCACACGAACTTCATTCGTAGCCTACGGAAGTCTCCTTAAAACCAACGGATCGTACCCATAGCTGGGCAGCGCCACCTTCAGGCTCCGGGTCCTTGATCTTTGGATTTTCCTGGGCATCCGGATGGGTTGGTTGGGATCCAAGGGATCCTGATGGGTGATGGGTTGGTTGGATCCTGATGGGTTGGGTGGGTTGGTTGGGTGAGTTGGGTGAGTTGGGTTGGTTGGTTGGAAAAGTCTGGATTTCCTTGAAACAATCAAGGCTTTTTGAGCAAGTCGGATGGTGATAACTGGTGAAGTATGACTGCCAGGTATAGGTTCCGGAATTCAACGCTATGATGACATTTACTGCTCCGAAAGCGAAGACCATTGCAATACAGAGAGCACTTGCAGGAGAAAAAACATGGTGGCATGGCAAGTTCAGTTAGGCCAGCTGTCCAGTGTTGTATTTTCCTCTCCGTGTTAGCTACCAGTCATGCTCTGCTCCAACCAAGAGTCGAAGACGTCGTAGGCGACCACATCACATCCAAACCCTTTCCTCAGCAACTTGGGGTCAAGCCAGCACATCTCAAGAATTTGCGATTATCACTGCTTCTCATTATAAGCCATGCTTCCTGATGATTTGACCAGGGTTAATTGACGTTTTCAAGGGGAATTCATGATTCTTGATCTTCATCCAGTCATGCATCTTTCTTCATATTCTTTGAGGCTCATGGGAGATCTACGCTCATAACCCCTATATTTCTGGTTGGTGGTTTCAACTCCTGAAAATCAGTTGTTAACCAAGCAGTTGTTGATGATTACTAGTGAAAATGAAAAGTTGAAAACCACCAACCAGATTCGATGGCAAGTGGTTGGATCTCCCATGATCTCCATAGACCTGGACGACTGAAGCCACAAGCAGAATCCAGCCGCATCAGCTCCAGCAGGGGCGGAGAGGAACCCTGTAACGGTCCCTAACAGGCGCCTCATGGGGACAACCACAGGCCTCCCAACAGCCAGTGGTTCACCATCTTCATCATTGAGGGCCTATCATGTTGATAATGGTTCATAATGGTTGATAGTGGTTCATATGTGGTGAATAACCAGTTAGTGGTTAATAACCAGTTAGTGGTTGACATCATTCTTGACATCACATGACATCACATGACATCACCCAACAGCCTATGGGGCCATTCTTGACATCACCCAACCGCATCAGTTGACATGAACATTGCTGCGGCGGCGACAGTCCCAGCTTCTTCATGATTTTGGCCGTGATTGAGCCGATCAAACCTGGAACCAAGGTGCTGAGCCGGCAGAATCCGATTCCCAGCTGTTGTGAATGCTTCGGGAGACTGATGCTTTGACGATGGACCTTCCATTTGATCATGAAACCTTCAAGTTTGAATACTCAAGTATGGAAACAAAAAATCAGTGGCTTCAGCACTGGAGCTCTTCCACTAACATGATCGGACCCTGCCACAGATTGACCTTGGAAACTGTGAACTCAGGTGGACCTACCGTGTCTTCGGCGGGTTCCTACACTCGAACTGTGGGACTTGCTGGCAAATTCAAGAAGAAATCCCAAAACATGATGAAAATACCTCAAAATCATTCCTGGCGAACCATGCAGTTTTCCCCACTTGATAACCATCAACGAACACCTGGTCGTTCATTACGCCACTGCATGCAGCATCCGGTCTTTGCTTTATATCTAATATGTGGCTGTTGGTGATATCCCAATGTTCATCATCTGGTTGTTGAAGATACCCCTATATTTCTTCAGTTACCCAGATTCAAGGCTAATTAACAGCCGGCAAGAAGAGCCACAGCCACTGTTCCGCACCCATGGAATTTTGGGACCCGTGCCTGTGCCAATGATGCCCACACGCTTGAGATGCAACGTCCTTCCTGAGCGCAGGAAGGCTATGGCTTCATCCTGCGTCAATGCTAATGAATTATGCTGTCACACATCTTCCATGGCAAAGAATGCGTAAAAGAATCAACACACAGATTCAGTCATAGATCAAGACTAAACATGCTCAAACCAATGAAATAGATCAAGCTTAAACCTATAGTGGTAGACCTATAGGGCTTCAACCCATAGGTTAAACCTTTATCATGTGCAATCAGCGTGGTGGGCTGGTGGCAGGTAGGTCCCGCCCAGTAACGGCTACACCAAGGATCCGATCATCGCCCCGTTGAGTCCGAAGTTTCCCATCCGCGAGTTGCGATAGGACCGCGTGATGTGGCGATTCCTCGAGCGCGGCGCAACGGAGGAAGGGAAAAAGTGTCGACTTGAAAGAAATGATTCCTATAGACATCTACTAGATGTTATATGATTTAAGTTATATGTTATTGTTGATAACTATCTATGTTATATGTTATTATTCATGAGTATCTATTTAGATGTGATATGATTTACGTTATATGCTATTTAGATGTTATATGTTATTATTGATAATATCTAGTTATATGATAAAGTTATATGATATCTACCTATTTACATGCATTTCATCTAGTATGATTATGTTATAGTGTGCCTGGGCATGAGATACATATATTGCTCCAATTATGTTATCTTATTTACAGCCATGTCATGAATTACAATTGTGTTGTCGTTTATTCTTGCTATTGGTCTTTAATTCTGTTACTAAAAATATGGCATCTGTCGATATATTTCAATCTCGGCAACTATTCCCAACAAGGTACGGCAAGTAGATGACTACGGACAGAAAACGACACAAACACATACAACATCATTAAACATATCTCTACGAAATCTTAATGGGCATGAATGGATCCAATGCCGAAGAAAGTCCCTAACTACCATGGGTTCACACCTCTCCTGGTAGCTCCTTGGCCCAGCTCCCCCAATAACAAGGGGCCCTGGTTTGCTCCAGTGCCGAGTGGCAAAGAGCACAAGAGTGCCACAGCATGTTCGCCCACTGCGTAGGGACCTGGGAGTGGGGCCCGTTGCTTCGAAGCAACGGTTGAAGCCATGGGGTGATCAGAACGGATGGGATGATGGTTGGATGGCCATGTTGCAACTGATGAAGATGGCGATGAAAACAATGAAGGTGGTGGTGATGATGCTGCAAATGGTGAGGGTGAAGATGGTGATGATGATGAGGATGATGATGATGATGATGATGATGAGGAGGATGATGGTGATGATGAGGATGATGAGGATGAGGATGAGGATGAGGATGATGATGATGATGATGATGATGATGATGATGAGGATGACGATGATGATCATGATGATGATGGTTATGAGGAGGATGATGATAATGATGAAAATGATGGTTGATTGGTTACACATACTGTCCACCATATACCAATGATCACAAGTGGTAGATGACATTCAATGTCGATCATTCAGGATTAGTGATGGTATCATGGCGAGAGCAGCGAGTCTAGGGCAACCTCCCACCAAGTTCCTTTGGATTTGATTGACTGGAGAAGAAACAAAACTTCCGGGGTTGAAATCGAGGACATGCTGGGGCATGGAATCAGTGTGTGAATCGGAAGGATAAGGGGTACACCCAGTTACTTAGAAACTATTGTTCAGTCCGAAAAGGCTCTTGACACTGGTGGATAGCTTTGTGATGGACATAGCCTCCTCTCAGGGGTTGCAGGAGCACTTCTCACCTCAGAATTTGCAGCGTCACCGACGGCCAACTGATTGATGGTCAGCTTGGCGGCTGCACAGAAATTGCAGAAATTTCAACGTTTTATCATTGCCAAAGGCACCCCCACAAATGGGTGTTTCTCAAAATAGGGGACCCCCCTAATCATCCATTATAAACCATTTATAGTAGTAAACCAGCCATTTTTGGGGTCCCCTATTCTGAGAAACCACCAAATAATGTTTCGCTAGTGGTTGCTCCGCAATAACCATTGGTTGGCAACCAGTTTGGAAATCAGATTTCATCTTTGGCTGGAATGGTTTTCCCATACTCAGTACGTCAAATGCTTGTTGATTGTTGTTTCGTTGGTTGCTTTAGGGGGTAGGAGCATCTGTGGACATTTTCTTGAGAACTCTGGCATGCAACCACCTCAAACCGGTTGATAGCATGACAGTCACTTCATTACTGAGACCTTCCCTCGCAAGGGTAGCAGAAATACACCCAGTTCCTCTAAACAGAAGCAACGGCATAACAACATTCAATAATTTGCAATCAATCAAGTACCAAGAAACAATCAACAAACAACCAACATCAATAGCCCACAACTACTCACAAATTGCCAATAAAAGAGCAACCACCAAACATCAATCACCCCAAAAATTCAACCAACATCATTTCGTCATCAACCAGCGAGTTATCACGTGCCTCGCGTCGAGCGACTGTAGGCAGGCACCCGCGCCACGGTGATGCCATGTTTTTCCGCAGCTTTCAGATCCACGCGATCGAAGCCAGCGCAACGCAAGGCGATCATACGAACGCCCGCCTGCGTGGCCGGTGCCCCGGTGGGATCAGGTCCGGCACCGCCCCGGTCTTCGGGGCCCAACGGTTCGTTACGGAACGCGATCGCTACATCTATGGGTCCTGGTTACCCAACAGGTTTCCACTGCAAATTGCAATTGTGGTGGATATTGCCACATTGTATCAACTTGGATCAATTTGGGAGCAGTTGATAAGTCCACTTCAAACACACGAGTAAGGCTCAAAGTTCTTAGTAGTTTCCCTGTTGAAAACTACCACAGCTGGGGACGGCTGAGGATATAAATCATTCATCGACATACCCATACTGTGGTTTGCTCTCGTTTGCCGTTGCTCGCTATCGTTTCACAGCACTAATCAATCGACCAGCCACTCGAACATCAACCATCAACTAACCATGCGACTGCCCACTGGTGCGAATTTACCATAAACTAACCATTCAACTAACTGTTGAGCTAATCATCAATAAGCACCTTTACTACCATTTAGTCAGGCCACTACCTCCAAATGGCTCCCCTTTGCCAGAACGGGATATCCCTGGCTCCCAACCGTTCGCCAAGCACCAGATCCACATCCAGTCAACCGGGTCGCCCACTTTGCCTTACTAAGACTCTCCACGATGTCAGCACCTAGCGAGAAACCGCGACGCTGAGACGAGGTAAACAACAACAGGCTGGTAATGTAATCACGATCATGGTGACAAAGTCGATCAACAATAAGAACCCATTTAAATCATTGGTATGTAACAGTGTTGGTGAATCATCACCAACAACAAGATGCGAATAGATCATGGTGATTCGTCCGTTTCTCTAAGACTCGACCAGAATTGTTGCAAGACATGGTTGAAGACATCCACAACCAACATATACCAACATCATTGAATATCCTCCTCGTCAATGATCTCCATATTCAGCTTGCCCACCAGTTCGGACCCAGAACCGCCACATTGGTACCAACAACTAGGAGATGATGATGATTGTAGCACAGCGAATGCATGCTTGGGAATGCCCAGCAACCTGCACTCCCTGCCATGAAAATGGTTCGAGCAGTTGTCTGCGGCTTCTCATGTCATTTCTTCTAGCAGCTTTGCTCCCTGGTCATCGCCCCAACTTAGCATCTCAGGATATCAGCACTCGAAAAACACAGGCACTTCAGGGAAAGCTTTCCCAACCACTTTGCTCATTTAGGCAATGGTTGGTGGCCCATGATAGCCAATTTTGGGACGAGGGTTCCAACAATGATACCAGCTCTTGTCCATTCCAATGATGATACCAACATCATTCGCAATTCTACCAAGCATAGCCAGTTTTGGACAATCATACCATGAGCCATATATGAGTGTTTGTCAAAATAGCGAGCCCCAAAATGGATGGTTGATTACTATGACTATAACTGGTTAATTAACGTAAAGTGTGATTTTGGAGTACCCCAGCTTTTGAGAGACCATCATAATTATCGTAGATGTTGGACCATTATTCTTGGTCATTATGCCCTATCATCAACCTTTCCCACCCGCAAACCTTTTGCCATTTTGCCAGGCCATGGACACTCTACACTTTGTTCTGAAGCAACCTATCAAACCATTAACGATACCGAGCAGGTTTCTGAACCGAGACCGAATGTGGTATCCATAACGATCAATCAATGTCGTATCGTTATATCAATGTGGCTGTTTCTCAAAATCAGGGACCCCCAAATCATCCATTTATAATCACTTTTAGGTAGTAAACCAACCATGACTTTGGGGTTCCCTAGTTTGAGAAACCACCAATGTGGCTGTGGGTCAGTTCACCCCGTACCCCTGGTTCCCCTATCATTAACTAGCTTGTTTTCCCTATAGTTTTGTTGGTGGTTATCCCCTATTAGTTGGTTGATTAACTGCTTGACCCATAACCAGCTTGTTTTCCCTTATTATCGTTGGTTGTTATACCCCATAATTGATGGTTAATGTTTTTCCTATAGTTTGTTGGGTATTAACCACCATTATTGGTTGGTTAATATTGACCCATAGCCATGTGGTATCAATACCGATACCGAGCCCCACCGCATGGCTCCCGAACTCGGTCAACTCACTGCCTGCGAAGTCGTTCACGAAGGTGCAAACGGCATCGCAACCGTCCGCCAGTTTCACAGTGTCCTCAGCAATGACTGGCGGCGAGCGACCGGGGCAGCCGCAGGTAACCAACAGCCACAAGCCAGTCACCCCCAATGTCATAGCTGGTTAAGCTGGTTAATAAAAGGGGATGATACCTAGCAATTATAGGGGATCTTATAAATGGCTATGGATCAATATTTACCAACCAATATGGGGGATAATAACCTACCATTTTATAGGGAAAACAAGCTGGTAAATGATGGGGAACCAGGGGTACAGGGTGAACTGACCCACAGCCATACCATTAATCAGACTACTAAGCATTGCTGAGAATGATTACCTGTTTAGTTGCTGGGTAATCAGACTATTAACCGGTTGCATTGTTATCTAAGCACTCAGTACTGTATTAATTGACCAATATCAAACATTGAGCGTTGTTATTAAAGATTCACTATGGTATCTATACTCATTAATCATGTGGTGGTTTCTCAAAGTAAGGGACCTCCAAGAATGTTTGTTTACTACCATGAATGGTTGATGGTGGATGATTTGGGGGTCCCCTATTTTGAGGAACACCCATATCAGTACTGAATTGTTATCCAAACGCTCATCATTGTATCCATTAGTATCTATAGGTGAGTAATCCAAGATTGATAACTGTCAAAGACTCAGTAATGATTGACCATATAAGTGGTAAAATCTGTATCCATTAGAAACATTTCCAATAATCATTGACCATTTCATTTAGCAACATGAACCACTATCCGTTCACCATTGTCGAAAGCAATGGGTTTTGTTGACAGACCCCTCTGCGGTTCCTCGCGAAATGGATGCAAGCAGTGATCCCTTTGAGATGTGTCGGTACAAAAAACATCGTATGTTCTGACATCTTCTGGCTTGATCTCCCCATATTGGGTATGCCTTGGTGATATCCATTGACCATTTTACGGGAGCTGGTGCAACACACATACTGCAGTACGGGAGGTACGGTCAATACGTATGTTAAGAAACCCGTATAGAACAAGAAACTTGACTCTCGGCTCGGGCTTGAAGTAAATTACTCAGACCCTCGGGACCGCGGAGTAAATTACTTAGACCCTCGGTCCGATTTTTTCCCTTTTTTTCTAAATTAAACTTGTTGATACGGCTGAGGATTGTGTTAAGAAACTTTATTAAATAAGAAATTAGGCTCCAATTTTCCGTGCATATTGTATATCTTTAAGTCTATGTATCTAGTTTGAAATTAACTAATCTATTTTGGGACATCAAAGGACCTTTTATGACCTCTAGGGCACCTCTGCATCACCTCTGGGGCACCTCATCATCCATCAAGACAGCCTTATACAGCCCGGAATCTTTGGTGGAACCTTTGGTTTTTTAAACTTTTCGGGAGGGTTTGGCCTCCCAGGGTGGAACCTCAAGTTTTTTAAGTTTTTTTGGAGGTTGTAGTCTTTCAGGGTGGAACCTTTAAATCCATCGGCAGTGACCCGCATTCGCAATTGATCTTGGGTTTCTTGCAGGTTCGCCACCAAATCAATGATCATGATCACCAGCAACTTGTGAACTCCATTCCTCAGCCTGATCCAAATCCATCTTGACCGGGTGAAGCTCTGTCCAAGCAACTGCTGAGGGAAAGCCCATGAGATACCCGATGGCGAGACTCCAGATGAAGCTGTTGGCACAACTTGAGTTCACCAGCCAAAATGGGATCACCGATGGGGCTTTCCTGCTGGTATTCCATGATCGTTTCTTTCTTGTTGACCTCTCTTAGCATAGCTTATATACTTGCTGCTTGTTGTTGTTGTTGTTGTTGTTGTTGTTGTTGTTGTTGTTGTTGGCGGTGGTGGTGGATTCTCAACCATCGTCAACCGAATCATGAGTTGATCCATCACCCAGCAACCATATCTTCTTTGTTCATAGCTGCTGATACACCAGGTTCAAAATTTTGGGCCGCGCTTCCATGTTCAGCTGCTCCGGGTTGTAGGTAAACTCCACGTTGCAGCCCAACTCCTGCTGAGAGGAGCGATTGATGATTGATCAATGGTTGATCCTGTGGGGCTGCCAATCGTTAGCTAAGTTGGTTTGGAAGTAGGGTACAGTAGCTACTAGGGTAACTCGTGTCACTACTAGGTTGATCGTGCAATGCTTACTAGTATTGATGGTCGATGATGGTGGTCGTTTACGATGGTTGATGAAGAGAGTTGATGATGTGACCCACTACGGTTCAACGGCTGATCTTGGATGGGATCCACAAAGATGATTGATGATCATCCCTGACCATATGCATGATCAATGCTTGATAATGATCATTTCAATGGTTGGTGGTGTCTAAAAAATGGGGTACCCAAGCGCTAATCATCCAATATTAACCACTTATCATAGCAATAAACCATCCATTTTGGGGGTCCTCTATCTTGAGAAACACCCATCTGGCTGTGGGTCAGTTCACCCTGTACCCCTGCTGTCATTAACCAGCTTGTTTTCCCTATAGTTTTGTTGGTGGTTATCCCCTATTAGTTGGTTGATTAACTGCTTGACCCCTAGCCATTTAAGGGTAAAATTGTGAAGCCATGCAGAACACTTTGATGATTGCCAGGTCGCGAGGTGAGTTTCAGGAATGGGCTGAGGTTGCGCAGGGTCAACACTCGGTGCTTTCTCCAAATGGGGGACCCCCAAAATGGTCGTTTTATTGCTATAAATGGGTAATAATGAATGATTTGGGGGTACCCCTATTTTGAGAAACACTCACATTGACACCTGTTGTAAGGGCTGTTAACTGGCAATGGCCCCTACGATTCACGGTAGCGAGCCACCACTGCTATTGACCGTTGTCACAACAGCTATTGTCAAGCGTTGTCAACACCAATTCCTAATCAATGGTGTTGAGAATAACTAACACCATTGTTAATTATGTTAACACAATAACTAGTTTACACCATAATCAACATAATCAATTAGTTAACACCATAATCAACATAATGAACAAACATGAGCACAACTAACAAACCATTCTCAACTCTCAACCACAATTAACGACCTATTCTCAACCATGATTAACAACCTATTCTCAACCATGATTAACAACCTATTCTCAACCATAATTAACAACCTATTCTCAACCATAAATAACAACCTATTCTGAACCATAATTAACAACCTATTCTCAACCATAATTAACAACATATTCTCAACCATTATTAACACCCATGACTCACCACTACCCCTGCGTTGGCCATCGCGACTCCTGATTGGTTTTGTCGAACCATTCGCGATCGTAGGGCGCGCAGGAGAAAATCGCCACCTGGCCACGCGCAGATATGAAGCAAAGCAAAGCTATGAAGGGCAGCCAGGTGGTTGGCAAAGGATCATTCATGGCTAAGAATGATTCATAATGGTTGATAAGAGTGGCTAATATAGTGGTTGATTTGCTGGGGTTAAATGATATTGGCCAAGGATTAAGCAGGATCGTGGCTAAGGATGTGGCTAAGGATTAATGAAGATATTTGATGATAGTGGTCAATATAGTGGTTTAGGCTACGGGAATGGCTGCCTATGGTGGTTAATAATGGTGAATCAATGGTGATCGTGAATTACTGGTTGATAATGGTGAGTGATAATGGTTGATAGTGGGTAAAGAATCGTGATGGTTAATAGCGGCTAATTGATGATGAACGCCGGCAAATAATGGTTTAGAACAATTCATGATGGGGCTCATAATACTGGACAAATGATGCTTAGTGATAATCAATAGCTGATTTATGTGTTGATGATCATGGTAAGCAGCGGCTAATGGTGTTCAGTCGTGGTTGATACTTGATGGCTAAAACACGACAATTTCTAGTCATGGAATGGCTCATAGGCTGGAGAATGATGGCATTACTCATCACCGACATCAAGGACAGGGGTAGCCCGACCACCATTGGTGGTGAATTCTGGTTGACGACAAATTCTCAACCATTAGTCATCAACCATTGGTTCTTTTGAGCCAATCACCAGATAATTGGACATCGTTAGGAAGCCAGTTGTCAACTAATAGTTGATACCTGATGCTTGACATGCAACTAGCGTGTTGTGAATGGTTATTACCTAACCATCAGTCCTTCCAACCCTGAGGTTCCCCGAGCCAGAACTGCAGGTACTACGCTTGTCTTTCTGCTCGAGGCTGTTTTTCGTCTCCGGTCATGGACCGGATAGACCTCGTTGTTCGTTTGTCGTTGTCGGTGGCATGGCTTCTTGTGGCTGCTGGACGTCCACCTTGGGCGAGCTGGCAACCTCGATCTGCTGACCTCAGCAAGGTGTTTCATGTGTCTTGTCCTGATGACATGCCAATGTTGCTTCGGAATGAAGTGCAAATGTTGCTCGCACGGCTACGTTGCAGAGAAGTTGTCATCGTTTCAGAGAAGTTGTCATCGTTTCAGAGAAGTTGTCATCGTATCACAGGGCCACCTAATAACGTTCATGTTTACTTGCTTCGGAATGAAGCGCAAATGTTGCTCGCACGGCTATGTTGCAGAGAAGTTGTCATCGTTTCAGAGAAGTTGTCATCGTTTCAGAGAAGTTGTCATCGTTTCAGAGGGCCACGTAATAACGTTTGTGTTTACTTGCTGCGGAATGAAGTGCAAATGTTGCTTGCACGGCTACGTTGCAGAGAAGTTGTCATCGTTTCAGAGAAGTTGTCATCGTATCACAGGGCCACGTAATAACGTTTGTGTTTACTTGCTGCGGAATGAAGTGCAAATGTTGCTTGCACGGCTACGTTGCAGAGAAGTTGTCATCGTTTCAGAGAAGTTGTCATCGTATCACAGGGCCACCTAATAACGTTCGTGTTTACTTGCTGTGGAATGAAGTGCGAATGTTGCTCGCACGGCTACGTTGCAGAGAAGTTGTCATCGTTTCAGAGAAGTTGTCATCGTTTCAGAGGGCCGCCTAATAACGTTCGTGTTTACTTGCTGCGGAATGAAGTGCAAATGTTGCTTGCACGGCTACGTTGCAGAGAAATTGTCATCGTTTCAGAGAAGTTGTCATCGTATCACAGGGCCACCTAATAACGTTCGTGTTTACTTGCTGCGGAATGAAGTGCACATGTTGCTTGCACGGCTACGTTGCAGAGAAGTTGTCATCGTTTCAGAGAAGTTGTCATCGTTTCAGAGAAGTTGTCATCGTTTCAGAGAAGTTGTCATCGTTTCAGAGAAGTTGTCATCGTTTCAGAGAAGTTGTCATCGTTTCAGAGAAGTTGTCATCGTTTCAGAGAAGTTGTCATCGTTTCAGAGAAGTTGTCATCGTTTCAGAGAAGTTGTCATCGTATCACAGGGCCACCTAATAACGTTCGTGTTTACTTGCTGCGGAATGAAGTGCACATGTTGCTTGCACGGCTACGTTGCAGAGAAGTTGTCATCGTTTCAGAGAAGTTGCCATCGTCTCAGAGAAGTTGTCATTCCTTTCTGACAGATGGGCCTTTCTACGTGGATCCTATGGCTTTGCTTCATCGCTAGCTCAGGCTTGGTGTCCCCAAAGGATGCCTTTCAAAAACCCTTGTGGGATGTATAGGACCCACGAAAGAAGAAAAAAAGGCTGACTGTCAGTGTCCGAGATCGGCGTGCACATGCATTCTGACCCACAAAAGCCAAGGTGTTTGAAGCCAGACTCATTTTGCATGGGGAACGCAGGGGTTTTTACACGTTGTAACAACATGTTTGGAAAACAGTCTTTGAAAATCGACGACCCTTAACAGGGTTTTATGCTCTACAACATTTAAAAAACAGAATGCAACCAAAAAAGATGGATGCTCTTGTTGAAACGGACTTCCGACCCATATGTTCGTTTTCAATGATGCCACATTCGGATCCATCATCCATGACGAAAGCCAAGAATGTATTGTAAATACCATATGAATATACACATCGGTGCCTTGGCTGCATGAAGGGATGTCGGGATGCCCGGGGAACCCTAGGGCCGGACCGCCATTAGTTATCAACTAAAAAGCATGCTAACCATCAGTTATTAATAGTTATTACTTAACAACCATTATAACTAGTAATGATCATGATTGACTCATAGTTCTCTATTGTTAATGGTTTTTAATAACCATTATCAACTAATAATGCTTAACACATAGTTGTCGTGGCTGATGGAGGCTTCTTATCTGTTCGGCCAGCCCAGGGGCTCGAGCAGAGCTGGAAGCTAAGGTCCCTGGGTGCTGGATCTGCAGATGGGTTTGGGTTGATCAACTTGATTGAAATTATTTCATGGTTTAGAGTAATATTCAAACCATTCAAACATTTCGTTTCTTGAATTGAACAAGTTTATCTTTTTGTTTTTTGAGTTTATGAGACGGATGAAATTTCACGCTATTGAGCTGCAACGAAAAAACACGAAACTGCACAGCTTTGTAAACGCTGGTGAAACTTCACACTTTATGAAGAATGGCGATTAGGCATTGATTCACCATTTTGACTGAGATACTTCACAACTTCACAACTTGGGGGGCTACCTGTGATTGAACGTCTTTCAGCACCCAGAATTGCTTCCGCTGCTTGGAAATGCTTCCGCCCCGGGCGGTTTCAAGGGGAGCCGAACGGACGATTTGCAATCTCACATTGACAGGTGAAAATAATGCAAGGTGAATCATGGTTGATACACAAATATCACAAGTAATCATGGTGAATCATGCCCAATAACCTTGGTACATTGCAACAATCGCATGCACTTGCTTGAAAGCTGCGAGGTTTTCATATGTCGGTTGTGCAGCATCTGCTTGATTGATGAATCACCTACATGACCTACATGTCAATCAAGGTGACATGAATCCGAACGCCGACTTGATTGTAACTTGGAGATTAGCCATGTCCACTGCTGGAATTCACCGTGGCGTTGGCAAGAAAATCCTATTCATCTGGACAGAGCTATCCAATGAGGACGAACTCTTAAGCCACCTCCCCCAGGTCCCAGATCATTTCAAGTCATCAGCCCCTAAAGGCGACTGATCCACCGTCTATCCATCCAACCACCATGAACCCATCTGAACCACGCGGAGCGACGACGCACCGGCGGGACCCAAAGCCTTGAACTTCTTCTCCGCGCTGCGCGTTTCAAAGAGCCATGAAACAAAGTCCTGCTATGAGCAACTGATTTGTGATGATAGTTGATGATTGCTGATGGATCACAATTGATGATGATTGCAGTTGATTGTAGTTGATGATGATTGTGATGATGATGATAGTTGGTGATTGCAGTTGATTGTATTGTGATGGATCATAATCTTTGATGATTGTGATGATGATGATGATGATGATGATGATGATGATGGTGATGGTGATGATGATGGTGATGATAGTGATGATGGTGATGATGGTGATGATGATGGTGATGATAGTGATGATGGTGATGATGGTGATGATGATGGTGATGATGATGGTAATGATGGTTGATGATCGCGGTTGATTATAATGCTGGTTGGTGGTTGAACCACCCATATGAACAAGATTAGTCAACCAGTCAGCTGGGAATACGTTTGTCGAGAATAAAACGTGTTTCAAAACCGACAAGCAGAATGTGATTTATACTAGGCTGGTTGACAATGCGTAATGATAATGGCTAAGAATGATTAACAATTATCGTGGTTGATTGTGGTGATCTAGATTGAACATATTTGATAATTGATAATTGCTGACGGTTAATGATGATGGTGACCATTGGCAACTACCGGTCGATGATGGTTCATGATAGTTGACAATAGGGGTTCATGATGGTGAACAGTGATCAATAATGGCTGATAATCATCAAAGGTAGTGGTCAATAGCGGACAATAGATGGGCGATGATGGCTGATAAAGATGCTAGATGATGGTTGATTGAGAATCATGGTTCACAATGGAATGATGGCTGGTTCCTTACGTACTCAATGATGGTCAATGATCCTGAATTGATTCGTATAGTGATGTTTAATAATCAAAGGGATGTTGGTGAGGGGCTCATTCATGCCTATTGGCCACGAGGACACACCCATCAATCATCGTTCTCATCCCCTAGTACCATTGACCCGCCAAGCTCCAAAAACAAACATCAGGACAAGCCCAAGCAGCAGCATCCAGGTGGATAGGCGCGCTTCCGCTGTCTCTCCTCGTACTTGACTTCGTTCCCCCAATTGTCCATCAGAGCATCCTGAGGAAATTTGGCAATTTGCAAGCGATCAGTGAGCTATGCCCGCGCGCTAACATCCTGAGGAAAACAATTTAGGGAAAACATTCTGAGCTAAAAAGTTGGACTTCACTGTTGAGCTTAAAAAAACATCGGAAAAACATCAGCCAGACACACGAACTGGAACTGGCTCGCCTTTTTGGCGACTTGTGATATAGTGAGCTGACACCAGTTGGAGCAACCACTGGAGACACCTACCTGCCGCTGCTGAGAACCCCAGGATCCACGGCCCATTCTCTTCCCAGGTGCCATGTCATTTCTTTGCCACTCGGGCAAAACGGAGCCCAAAAAACCTGAGTCAAGGCACCACTGCGATGGGGCGGGGAGCTGATGCATACATGAATCTCTCATGCATATATATGTATATGTAAATATATATATATACAAAAATATCCATATACATAGAATATGTCGTATATAAACAAACATACATCTGTTTAAATATCAGCTTTGTAAACATATACATCTCAATATATATTGTGAAACTCCCTAGTTTATGTATCACAAGAGATGGTTTCCTCTGCATGCATTACACGATTGCCTCGCCGTGCTCTACGATCACCTCAAGAGCGGGTGGGAAGAGGAGTCAATGGCTGGAGAGAAAAGACAGGGTCTCAGGTAGTCAGAGGGTCTGACATTCGCAATACATGTATATATATATATGTACATATTCATTTAAAACACATATCATATCTACATAATAAATAAATAAATGAATAAATACATACATAAATAAATAATAAACAAATAAATACATATATATATATATATATGAACAGATTAAACACATATAATTAAATATGTTCATCCTATCTGAGGTCTTACCATTGTAGCAGTGGTTCACCTTGAGCATTCCCAAGGATGCCCACAGATCCCAAGCAGTTGACGAGGTTCGGGAGGATCCCCATTCTGGTGCTGCAACAAAAATCTGTGAGAAAACTTCGAGAAAACCCTAAATGCGACGGTCATGAAAATTCTTGGTGGTCCTTCGTGGTCCTTGCTGGTTCTTGGTGTCCCCTGATCATCCGCTGTTTCACTTTGGAAAAGTTCCAGGTCTGTCACCACGTTTTCACAGCTGGAAGTCCAGGAACTTGACAGCTCGCTCTTGGGGACCACGCCAGTACCTGGCACCGTTCCAAGTGGTGGTCCCACGGGTCTTGGAACGCTATGGTGATGGATGGCATGGGGATTCTGACGATGAAGTGGCACGCCTGAAGTCCACCTGGGCTAGTGATGGGTGATGGATCTGATGGTGATGGATTCGGAAGTCCAAGCATGGTGATGGATTCTGATGCTAAATGATGTTTGCTGATGGCGGATGATACTTCATCATATTGGCAAACCAGCTCGGCACATGTCTCCGTCGATCCCTGTCGACTGGGATCCCTGGTGCTGCTGGTCACACTGGTCAACCATTTCTCGACCATGAACCCCCTATGATGTCGGTATATCCCTAGTGTCCGCCATTATCGCCCATCTTTTTCTTGCAACAAAAACTCACAGATAATCCCCAATCAGATTGTAGCCAACCAATTGTTCATGAACCAATGATTTACCACTGCTCACATTCACCATGGTTGGCCAACCAATTTCGAAGATGAATCCTCTCATTAACCAATTATGTTCAGCAAGGTTAAACAATGATGATTCACCATTTGTTAAATCCCAAACATGAGTAACCAATTATTAAGCAATCATTGAACAATAAACATGAGTAACCAATTATTAAGCAATCATTGACCAATCATTCACCAATGAGTTCAGCAACCGTTAAGCACCCACACATGTCTGCCAACGCTACGGTTTCAACCGTGACCAACTCAACGCGGAGTGAAATCTGGTCGCTACGGCTTGTGCTTGCGAAAGCAGTTGCTTAGGTACTGGTTGATTACTGGTTTCTTCAATGATAAATCAATGGTTAAGAAGATTAAGGGTGGATTACTTCTGGAGCTACTGGTTGACTACTGGTTTCCAGCAATCAAGGGCTAATAATGCTTAGTTATTGTTGAATGGATGGCGTATTAACCGTTAATGAATGCTTAACTTATGCTTATATAATCTCAACTACTGGTTCAGAATGGTTGGCTCGCGGATTCTATGCCAACTGGTAAGTAAGCATTGGTTAACTACATGTTTCGTTGCTGGCAAGAAAGACAAAACACCTCGATCAAGGTCATGGGGAATCTGTAGTCCCAAAGGTTGTTCCACCATTTTCTTGAGGATGGTACAAGCCACCAACCAAGGGAGGGTTATTCATAGAAAGAAATCATCCGTGCCTGCATTTCTACCAGCGGAAAAAAATGCTTGTGTTTCTCGTCGATAAGAAGCAAGGTGAACGGCTCTACCAGCCTCGTCGCCATTATTGATGCTTATAAACCATCACTGGGCATTAGCCATTGTCTAGCATTGCTAACGAATGCTAACAGTCATCAACCATCATCAGCCACTATTTGCAACGTCTATTGCGAAACATTTGCAATTATTACACACTATCTACTCAGTATCAACCATTACTAGCCACGATTCACCACAAGATTGAAGCCATTCTAGAACTATTCTTCAAGCACTTTCTCCTTGTGGCTGACCCGCCTTGGTTGTCAAGGCATTTGCATCCAGCGAGGATTTCAGTGGCCATGGCTGCCCGCCGTTTCAAACGGCGCAACCGCTTCCGCAACGCGTCTGCAGAATTCTTAGGATATCGAAACCTAAAGCTGTCGAGCCGATGCCAACATCAGTCGCTGCTCCAGCTCCCCAGGACTCCGTTCGGCGATTTGGATCGAGTTGGAAAATCCGCCGCGGTTTTTTCCAAGCCACTTGGCTATGGATCAATATTAACCATCAATAATGGTGGATAATAAGCTACAAAACTAAAGGAAAACAATGGTAAATGATAGGGGAATCAGGGGTACAGGGTTTTCACCCACAGCCACTTGGCTTTGATAAGGAAAGTCATGGGAAAACAAATGAAAACTAACCACAGCTCATCATGACAATCATCAGCCAGCAAGCCACCCACAGATCTACAGTGGTACACCCAAAATCGTCTCCACGTTGGTGAAAGACCACATCGATGGACAACGACTAGACACATATATAATATAGATTCTATACGATTATCTATACCAATGCGTGTGCAAACTGTTCTTTGATTTCTTTGTTGTCTTGTTTGCTGGTTGAAACGCACTGGCAAAGTTGAAACGTCTAACTGCAGGTTTTGTGGCCAAACAGATGGGTATATTCACCGACACTGGCATTGTGCGCACTTTGCTGACATCCGTGATAAGTATCTCATGCTTGTGTCCAAGAAAGATGATTTGTTGCAGTGTAGTCAGGCTCATGGTTGGGTCCCCGCATTGGCATCAAAACACAAACTGGTTGACGCATTGGAAGCCTTACCTGATCAGACTGACCTCTTGGTATTGCCACCGGAACCCTTGGATGTGCAGCCGCAATTGCATTTCTTTTTGGATGGTGGCTGCATACAACCGAATGAACCAGACCTGCGAGTGGCCACTTGGGCCACGGTGGTCTGGACCACTGAGCGGTTTTGGACACTCAGCTCTGGAGGTGTACCAGGGCAACATCAGACCGCGCTGCGTGGTGAAATCACAGCAGCGATCTCATGTTTGAAGGCAGTGGTCAGGCTCCAACAACTGTCTTCTTTGTGGATAGATAACCAAGATGTCCATGATACGTTGAATCACTGGGTGCGAGGTCAAGATTACCAGCATGACCAACGAACTGATGCTGATCTCTGGCTTTACTTGTGGTTGCAGTTTCAACAGGCCAAACAATACATACAGGCAGTTTACAAAGTGGTGTCTCACTGCGATGTTCACTCACAAGTTGACATGGTCGAACAGTGGGCAGTTCAAGGGAATACCGCAGCGGATAGAGCC
>VSDK01025145.1:143598-187000 GCA_009767595.1 Symbiodinium kawagutii
GCTCTCTCCTGCCACAGACACTCTGGGATCACTGGATACAACTGCGGACGGATTTGCGCAGTCAACGAGTACTTGCGCGAGAACTTCATTCGCTTTTTGTGGAAGTGGGAACCAGGGCAGTCCAATCGACACAAAACCTCCTGGAGCTGAGACCAGCGGGTCTACCTATGATGCTTGCGGCTCCTCTTCAATGTGATGAGGGTTTGACACATTTGGCTGCGTGCGGCTATGACGATTTGCCGCGCAAGTGTCAGACCGAAGAAGCAGAGTTTGTACTGACATGGTTGCAACAGATGGTCAATGCACGTGACATGGTATGTTGGATATCTTTTCACCAACTACTTTTGCTTTATCAGGCTCATTCCGGGAGAGTAGGCCCTCGGCCACAACCTAAGTGTCGTGGAGTCACGTGGACTGCTAGCTCTCCACTGGATGAATATTCCCATCCGAAACAGGTTCTGTGGTTCAGTCAATTCTTGATTGGAGCGTGCAAAACCCCGGGGATACCAATTGAAGTACAGCAGAGACGGCCACCGTCACATACCCTTTCCTTTTGGTGTGGCTGCGTTAGAGGGATCACAACTAATGCTGCCCTTTTGACTCTGGATGCACATATTCAGCAAATGGTGACTTGTCTCCCTGCCAGGCAGGTGAGGCTACTTGAAGCTTTGTCGCCTTTTCATGGGGGTGATTGAGATCTGTCCTAGGGGGCCCGCAACTGTCTCCGCCATCCGAGCGGCTGCAGCAGCGCAAAAGAGGACAAAAGAGGGTTTTCACCCACAGCCACTTAGCTTTGATAAGGAAAGTCACGGGAAAACGAATGAAAACTAACCACAGCTCATCATGACAATCATCAGCCACCAAGCCACCCACAGATCTACAGTGGTACACCCAAAATCGTCTCCACGTTGGTGAAAGACCACATCGATGGACAACGACTAGACACATATATAATATAGATTCTATACGATTATCTATACCAATATGTGTGCAAACTGTTCTTTGATTTCTTTGTTGTCTTGTTTGCTGGTTCGTTCGTATTTTTCGACAATGCACACTATATATGAATACATAGTGATATACATATATATATATATATATTGAAATATATAAATAAAAAAACAAATATATATATATATATACATATTTTTTACATACACACACACATACCGTGTATCTTCAACTATCTTCGCAGAATGTACACTAGACATACTAGACCGGAATCATTGATTCCATTGGTTACTGGTTAGTTCACGTTGCTACCTGATCGGTCCATGCTGCTTTTCAGGTCGGTCAATGACAGATTGAGATTGGCTGATGGCGGTCAATGGATACAACCAGTGTGGCGCACCCGGCTAGTTCTGGGATGGCAAGGAACATGATCAACAGCCAAGCTTGCAGAGCATCTGCCAGCAGAAGAGCCACACTGTATGGCTTGCTTCATATGGGTATTTCTCAAAATAGAGGAGCCCCCAAACCTTCCTATATTCACACCATTTATGGTAGGACTGACCAGCATTTCTTGGAGTTCCCAATTTGAAGAACCGCCCATATCAGCATGGGTAGGATGATGGGTCCTCTGAGTCCAGTTTCAAACGTTTCAATGGTGGATTGTGCTAACCTGGATTGATCCCTGGGCAGTTGGCACGGTATCACCCAACAGTCATGGCAACTACTAAAATGATGTCCCCCAAATGAAGCCAGCCCCAGGGTTCAGCTTCATCCCGAGCTAACAATGGTGGATCAGAAGCTACCATTTGGGCAACGTCCACTCATGGCAGCTCCTGGCCTAGTCTCCACTTTCAAGGGCCAGTGGCCGGGATACCCCTGGAACTCCAGTGGTGGATCATGGGCCCATCATGGCCCATCATGGCCCATCATGGCCCAGTCCGTCGGTGGCTCATCCTTTTCCGCCGCAAGCTGCATCGACGCCACGGTTCTCGACACGGGCGCCGTCGTTTCCCAGTTGCCCGCGCAGTCCCCGCAGGATCGTCATAACTGACAAGTCGTGGCAATCATTGCTGCGGGCACCTCAGCACCACAAGAATGGATTGGTTGGTAATGATTAGTTGATGCTTGGTGATGCTTAGTGATGCTTCATGATGATTCGTGATGCTCAGGGATGTTTAATTGATTATTGTATGGTGGTGCTTAGAGATGTTTTGATTGACCTTCATCAACCATTACCAAACCAAATGATGTTTCATGATGTTTGATGATGCTCAGAATGCCTAGTGATGTCTTGATCGACCTTTATCAACCATTACTAACCACAATCCAAAACAATCAAAAACCAAACAGTTGGATGCAGCTTCAAATCCTGATCACCGCTGGATTTCCCACTGGAACCACTGAAGACATCTAGTCCCTTGGCCACTTGCGGCGCCAGGACTTTTCGCGCGGCCACAGGTCAGCAGTGGATGTGGATCACTGAAGTGGTTAGTGGTGCGGGTTGGGGTTGCTGGTTGGTGATTCTGAAAGATTCATTGGTTAGTGAACTGGTTAGTGACGTTTGTTGGTTAGTGGTTCGGGTCGTGATTCCCAGAGACTCTTTTTCGTTCGCTTGGTTGTTAGTTGCCAGTAAGTGATTCATGTCCAACCAGAACTCAATACTATCAAAATGATACGTCTGATATGCAAGATGACGTTTTGTCACAGTCTGAGGAAGGATTTCGACCGGTATCTAACAAACCAACTTCGGGCATATCACCAAATATCATTCGTTCGCAACAAGCTGGCTTCGTTGCCATCAAACAAAAATCGAACGTTGAGAGCAGGACCAAGCAGCGACAGGTGTCCCATGGCTGGTTTATTCTGCAATCCATGGTGGTTTCTCAAAATAGGGATACCCCCAAATCATCCTTTATTAATCATTAGTAGTACTAAACCAGGCATTTTTGGGGTTCCCCATTTTGAGAACCTCCCCCAAAGGCTTGAGCAAGTTTAACCGCCACGTTAACACTGATGGATGCTCCCAGAGCACACCCAACACACCATACAGTGCACCAAGTGGTTGCAACGGGGCTCGCCAAGGACCAGGATGCCCCGCTTGTCTGCATGAGCACGGACCTGCAGTTTGCCCCACTGCCAATGTGAGTACCATTGAAAATATGTGACAAACACATGTCAATACCATCTTTGCTACTGCTACAACGACTACGAATACTACAACAACTACAACTACTACAACAACAGCAACAGCAACAGCAACAGCAACAACAACAACAACAGCAGCAACAACAACAACAACAACAACTGCTACTACTAGTAGCAGTTCTACTTCTACGTATCCACTTATTCATGTATGTTTCTATCCACTGATCTGAATATGGCCATAGGACAAAACCATGTACCTTTTCCGCCTATCAGAGAATAACGAACAGACTGGCATGGTTGGTCTCCAATCTCTAAGCAATTTGGGGTCAATTTGGTATTGACCCATTCGTGTACTGGGATAGTAAAAAAGATGTGGCTAACCATGTTCAGCAGCAGGGAATATCATGACCAACCAAAGCAACTGTTTAAGTGAACTTCGGATTGGTCTATCAACCATGATATCACCTTCATCAAGTGTATCATAGTAACCAGGCTATGGGTCAATATTAACCAACCAATAATGGGGGATAATAACCAACAATAATAGGGAAAACAATGGTTAATGATAGGGGAATCAGGGGGACTAAGGGTTTTGACTCACTGCCACCATACCTTTATCATACCCCTGCAGATTAAGGGGTTTCACCAAGGGGCTGCAATTCTATAGCAATAATTTGGTGACACCTTGGTCCAGTTCACAATTGCACCCTGTAAAATCAGGATCCATGCATGGCCATCAGAATACCCCGCTACAATTTCAGGCACCCCAGGTCATCTTGCTCCCCAATCAGGCCCCCTACAAAATAGTAACCCCTTGGTTCAGACCATGGTAAGTTCCAAAAACAAGCTAAAAAGTAGACATGGATAAGGCAACATATTCAAAGCTGTTGCGCAAGGTTCCAATTTTGCACAGTATACTTGCCCTTCCAAGGAATGACCAAGGTGTCTCAATTTTATTTTGGGTCCTGGTTTTATTTCAGCGCTTGATCATCTGTGGTGGTTCTGCCATGTGTAACCTGGGTGTCCCAATTTTATCTGATGAACCTAGGGGTTGCAATTTTATAGCAGCTTCAAATTTGGAAATAATGCCTCAGCAACATGAACCTGGGGGTGCCAATAATGTAGCAACATGTCCTGTGAGGTGTTTTGAGCAATTTTGGTGGGTAGCTGGCCTTGAAGGTTAAGTTTTTACCATGAAACAGTGCCATTTAATGATATGTTTATTTGAGATTAGGTCCATGTTGGGGCCCATGCTGGGCTGGAGGGAAGCTTAGGAACAGGACACCTGTGAATACTTGAAGCTTAGGAAGCCTCTTTCTGGTCAATTCTGACCCCTTTCTTGGGAAAATAGGGGCCCTATAAAATTGGAACCCTGCCCCCTGCCACCCTATAAAATTGGGCGCCCAGGTTCCTAGGTGGTGGCTCACTGGGTTTTTCACCTGAAATCCCGGGTTTTTTCCTAGGCAACCTATGAATGCCCATGTTAGGGTTTTGGGAAGCTTAGGAATCATGGAGATTAGGTGCACGTTGGGGCCCATGTGGGGTTCGAGGGAATAAAGTATCTGCGGTTGCCTCTGCTTCTTGGGGGTTGGGTGCAATATGGCGCCATCAAGGGTTCATTGAGAACCTGGGGCCCCAATTTTATAGGGTGGCAGGGGGCAGGGTTCCAATTTTATAGGCCTACATTTTCCCAGACATCCAGTTCGACCCATGTCCTGTGAGGTGCTTTGAGCAATTTTGGTGGGTAGCTGGCCTTGAAGGTTAGGTTTTTACCATGAAACAGTGCCATTTAATGATATGTTTATTTGAGATTAGGTCCATGTTGGGGCCCATGCTGGGCTGGAGGGAAGCTTAGGAACAGGACACCTGTGAATACTTGAAGCTTAGGAAGCCTCTTTCTGGTCAATTCTGACCCCTTTCTTGGGAAAATAGGGGCCCTATAAAATTGAAACCCTGCCCCCTGCCACCCTATAAAATTGGGCGCCCAGGTTCCTAGGTGGTGGCTCACTGGGTTTTTCAACTGAACTCCCGGGTTTTTTCCTAGGCAACCTATGAATGCCTATGTTAGGGTTTTGGGAAGCTTGGGAATCATGGAGATTAGGTGCACGTTGGGGCCCATGTGGGGTTCGAGGGAACAAAGTATCTGCGGTTGCCTCTGCTTCTTGGGGGTTCTGTAGCAAAAGGCGCCATCAAGGGTTCATTGAGAACCTGGGGCCCCAATTTTATAGGGTGGCAGGGGGCAGGGTTCCAATTTTATAGGCCTACATTTTCCCAGACATCCAGTTCGACCCATGTTCCAATTCTACATGTGCACGTAGAAAGATTTGTGCCTTTTGAACCCTTTTGTCTCTTGTTTGTTTCTAATGTTTTGTCATTTTTTCCCTCATATTTGTTTTGTTCAATTTTGTTAATTTAGATATTTTCGAATACATAACATTTATGTATTTAAGTATTGTGCATTTATATCATATATTTGAATTTGTATATTCTGACGCTGTCTGTTTTGTTTGCGCTATGGTTTTTGTATCCTACGTAGATCGCTCCTGAGTGCATCCCTCCTACGTAGATCCCTCCTGATGCCCCTTAGTCATGATGATCACATGCAAAGAAATACAAATCAATACAAATTCCTACAAAATTAGTGGCGTGCTAAAATTAGGACCCCTTGGTCATGATAGTGATTTGGCCCGCTAAAATTGGGTACAATGCTAAAATTGGGGCCCCTTGGTCATGATGATCACCTGGAAAAAAAGCAAGATCTTATAAAATTAGGTACATGCTAGAATTGGGACCCCTTGGTCATAATGATGATTTGAGCCAATTTTACTAATTGAAGGTTGAAGCCTCTTATAAAATCAGGTACCAGCTCAAATTAGGACCCCTTGGTCATGGAATCCAAAACAGGGAGCACTCCAAGCAAAGGCAAACATCAGAGATGTCAAGTGCTTATAGAATTGGGAACTGTCTAAAATTGGGACCTCACAATTAAAATCAAAACACAACAAAAAAAATAAAATTGGGACCCCTTGGTTTTCAATAAAATTAGGGCCCCCAGGTAAAAAAATATAGAGGCAAAAAAGCTGGCTAATAAAATCAGTTTGTAGAGCACCTAGGTGCTCCAATTCTATAGGGGGTATCTGCAGGGGTATCCTTTATCAATCAACATTGAAGCACCCCGAGTTCAAGTCTTACTCTTGATACAGGTTCTGGATCGCCGTTGAGTTGACCATCATACTTGCTTCGAGGACGCTACTCAGCAGCGCAAATGGTAGATATGTCGATCGGTAGATCCATAGATCTAGATGCATCTGTCTATGAATGTAGAGATCTATATATGAACTATGCGTAGGTATGCAATGCTATACAAAGATAAATGAACAAATACAATGTATATACATATATGCACAGAGGCATATATTGATATGTATTATATGTGGGTTCTTAAAATTGGGAACCCCTAACATGGATAGTTTAACACTAAAACTGATTACTACTCGATGATTTGGGGGTTAAGCCTCTTTTGAGAACCCCCCCATAATATAAACATAAATATGAATATTCATATTTGCATCATATCCGCCATATCCCTGGCTCCTGCCAGTCACTTCCACCTGCTGGACGCGCCCCTTCGCCACCGGAACGGCGCAGGGATCGTGCTTGGCTCCCCCACCCTTGACGGTGGCACGTGGTGAGATCGATGTTCTTGAGCTACCTATGGGGGCTCACCATGCAGAGGCAGAGCTATGATCTACTCAGTGACTTGAATCCTTCAGCGACGACAGGGAGCTATGGACCCCCTCGGTGCGGCAGGATGGTAGGCGCTACAGCACTGCTGGTTGTGCCGACCCTGGGAGGTCTTCGTCCCGTAGTGTCCCTGTTGATTTCCCATCAAGTGGAAACTTCAACAGGGACCATCAACCCACGGATAAACATTTCCCGAGATTTATCATTTGAGGTTGAATATCATTGGTCCCTGCTAAACCATGATTAAGCATGATTAAACCATTGGACGTTTGGAAAGCACTGATGTGCAGCCACATCAACCCCTTAGAGTGCTATCCATGTCGATAATTCCTCTATTAATATCCACCACTCTGTTTGTTGGTACGAGCAAACCACCAATTGGTGGTGACACACGACAACCATCCAAACTCCCAGCATGATGGAGCTGGAGCATGGTGCACCTTAGCTTCATCTTGAATTTCCTTGCCGTCAGCGACAACATCAGCATTGGATCAGCTGTCAACAGTGCTTGATTGATGGGCAATGCTTGTTAATTGACAATTAACTGATGGGCAGTGGTTGCTTAAGAACTAAGCGTCATCAATCAATGATGTTGTCAACATACTCCAACCATTCATAGATCGGTAGCTAGTTAAGGTGAATCGCTCATGCTTGGTAAGAAGCACTCCCAGCATTAGCTCCACGAAAAACCAACTAAACTGATCTCACACTGGCAGCCGGCGATCAATGACTGGCCGTGAAACCAACTGGCACCAGCAGGGGTTCATGCATCTGAAGTGACTGCCAGAGGACTGCCAAGTGCATTCTGCCGGTGATGACTCTCAGTTCTCACCATCTGGCAACTGAAGAAAAACCACCAGCGGTGGAAAACATGACCACCCACAAGCATCGTACATTATCGTACCATCGCCAAGATCAACCAACCATCAGCAACCAACCATCAACAAACATCAACCATCAGCCATCGCACCCCCACAGCTCCTCAATACCTTTCTCATTGGCTGCATTCAGCCTGGGTTGCGATAAGATGGTGGCAACGGAATAAGATGAGTTATCCAGCAAGGGATTGGTATAGCACGGGATCTGAATTTCTATCATTGGGCAGGTTGCCAAAAAACATCAACCCATGTCTTGTGGCTTTTTTTTTTCATCGGAAGGAATTGAATTGAGAGGCAAAAATGGTGGTTTCTCAAAATAGGGGACCCCCAAATCATCCATGAATAACAATTTCAAAAAGCAGACCAGCCATTTTTTGGGATACCCTTATTTTGAGAAACCACCATTTAGCTATTTCTTTTTACCAGTAATCCTTTTTAATCACCAGTTCATGGTCAAATAGCTCATCGCAAAAAAGGAAATCGACACCTGCAGAGTGACCTAGAAGTAGAAAGTCAACCATTCATAATGAATGATTTTAGCCTCTTGGTTAGCTTGCCAGAAACTAAACCCAAACAAGCAACACTTTTAAAGTGTAGATCATGTTTTGCTATTTGGCTCTGAACTAGGCGCTGGTGAAATGTGGTGATTGCTTTGCTCGACCAGGGATTTTCCAACAAATATGTCACAAAAACATCATTCGGCACCAGCAATTCTGAAACGATCATTCGAATTGGTCGCAACAATGACCTTGGCAATTGAGACCCACCTTGGATTGGACTATATCATTGACTATTAACTATATTAGTGGTTCTGATTGGTGGCAAGTACCCTTAATACAGGCTCAATTAGCTATTGGTATGTTGGTGGTATTTGGTGACTAAGAAATATTAAGAATAGGTGATTCTACGTCATGAACTACATCAACACAAGTTTTACATTGATTGAGAATAGATTATTCTACATCATTAACTATATCATTACCTATTCATGTGATCAATTCACCATATCATCAACTATTCACCTCGGAAATCATTCAGTATATCATCAACTATATCGTCTCTCTATCATTAACTAGATCATTAACTATTGATACGCAGCTATGGATGTTGACCCATTAACTATATGATGGTTTCCCAAAACAGGGGTACCCCCAAATCATCCTTTAGTAGTCATTTTCAGTAATAAACCAACCATTTTTTGGGTTCCCTATTCTAAGAAACCCCCATATCATGAACTATATCGTGGACTATTACTGAATCATTACTTATATCATTACTTATATCATGAACTGTATCTTTAACTATATCATGAACTATTCATCATTAATCGACTCACCTTGGATTGAGACCCAGGGGTTGACCGGCAGATCGATCCAACGATTTCTCACTCGGCTGCCCGGCACTGGAATGGCACCTGCAGCTCCGCACCAACCGGTTTTCACGGCGCTCCAGCCACGCTGTTCCCAGGCTGCATGGGCTGCCAATAGCAATGGTTCAAGTAGCTGGTGAATGGTTAGTACTTGGGGATAACAACTAGCAACCAAAGGGCATATACCAGCTATACAAATATATAGCCATGGGTCAAGGCTTTAATCTTTCATGGGTGATAATCACCAACGATTTCATAGGGAAAGGAGCTGTTGAATGATGGGGAATCAGGGGTCCAGGGTTTTACCCCAAGGCCGTATCCAACAATAATCAATAATAAGCAACAAGTAGCAACGTTATTCAACGGTAAGCAACAATATCTAACCAACCACCACCACCAGTTGCATAGCAATGATCAACAATAACCAGCATTGACCAGCCACAAGCACCAATAACCAGCCACAACCAACAACAACCACCAATACCTAGTCAGAACCAGCCATGACCAGCCACAACCAGCAACAACCAACAACCAACCGTCTTCTGTTCTAAGCAATGGTGAAGCCTCGCGGAAAGGAGCCAAGCAGGTGATGAAGTAGCCATCACTTGCCATCAGTAGCCATGATTCAAAGCACTGTTTATGACCATTGGCTACTGATGGTGATAGCAATGGTTTATAATGATGTTTTGTTTTTTTTAATGATGGTATATAGTGATGGTTTTTAGTGATGGTTTGAAATGATAGTGAAGAATAATAAGCACATGACCAATTCACTGACCATCATTCACCCATCATTAACCATTGGTTACATCTCGTTAGTATCCCCCAAAAATCTATTCGTTATAAGCCATCATTGACCATTATCGCAAGTGAATATCCCTTAGTAGTAACTACCGTTCGTCATCAATCATGAAGCTGAAGCATTGTTTACCATGAAAAATCATTGGTTGCATCATTAGTATCATAGTTCACCATTACTGTATTACTCTATCATATACCATTGACAACCATGTAAGATCAACAACCATTATCATTAGTAACTATTAACAACCATGCATATCAGCTTACCACTCACAACCATGAAGCATCACGTGTTTACCATTATTAAGCATTATAGACCATTATTGCTGGTGATTATCCCTCAGTTTACCAAATCATCATTAGCCACCTTTACTGATTTACATGCATTTCAATGTCTGCACTGCCAAGTCCTCATCTGACATGGCTGGTTGCTGGATTGATCCGCTGGCAGTCAAAAACCCAACCATGGGTTGAATGACGCCTCCCAAATGGCGCATAGAATTCATGGTTCAAACACTGGAATTCACAATGGTTATCTACTTACTGGGTCATGCCAGATGTCAAATTGCATGTAGGTTCCTTATGGAAAGCAGAATCAGAATTGATGATGGTCCGTTTTTACAGTAATTCCTGATGATGCACGTTGATCATTCACTGGATTCACAATGTTCTCACTGGCTTACATTAATGAAACATTTATGAACCATGATGGTCTGCTTTTTTCACAGTATAACATGGTATAACCATTGTCAATAATGAACCTTTTGCTCTTAATAAGCAATCATCAATGAAACCATTAATGAACCATTGGTTCAATGAAAAACCATTCTTCAACATCATAAACCATCATTAACCATTTTTCTCATTGTAAAACCAAATGTAATCAGTCATAACCACATACAACTGGCTGGTGGTTTCAACCCCGTCGTGAAAAATATGATCAACCAACCATTTGCTAATACTTGCGCCTGCGAAAATAAAAATGTCAATCACACCGCCAGCCAAATAACCATAGACAATTATTAGTCCTTAGAAACTATTAGCAATTAAAAACCATCAAATAACCACATATAACCTTTAACCCTGTATAAACATAGACTGATAGTTAAAATGTTATAAGCATAGATTATGAATGTGATTATGAGCAACTGTAGTGGTTTTAAAACCATTATTAACCATTATTAGTCATCATGGGTTCATCAGAAGGCTGAGCAAGATCCTTCGCCGCGAGCCTCCCCGACTTCTTCTTCTTTTCTCTGCTTCCTGCCAATCATCTTCCATCGCCTGATGCTGAGGCCATGCTTCGCAGTGAACTGAGTCGTTGCCTTGAAAGGTAACCATTGAGTCGTTGGACATTAAGCACTACTACTTACTTAGCTCTTGGTCATTGGCGCACTCATGACCAAGCCAATCATTTGTCATGATCTTGTCAAAAGGTTGGTTTACGTCCCAAGTGTCAAGATTGACCACTCTGTCCATGTCAAGATTGCCAAAATCCATGGTAAAATTTGCCGTGGTCACTCGCGACGAAACCCTCCGAAGGGACGAGATGGACACGTCATCACTGCAACAAATCCGAGTTTTCGACTTATTTTTTTTCATTTGTATCCAACACATAGAGTAAATGCACCTGGTTTTAAATCTTGTATACAACAACACTGCATATTTCTCTTATTCATGTGCAATCTTGTGTTGTTTCAACAAACAATATATACACACACACACATATATATATATATATATACATATGGGGTCCAGTGTTGCAACCCCCCCAAGGTCATGGTCATGGTCCCCCCTGTGGTGTGGTGGTGGGTGTGGTGGTTGTAGCTAACTAGTGTATACTTAGTATATAAGTATTATATAGATATATAGTTGGTATATAAGTAGTACATAGGGAGTATACCTAATATATAGGTAGTATATAAGTAGTATGTAGGGACCATAGCTAGTATATAGGTAGTAGAACGGTAGAGCACCGGTAGGAAATGGGTAAGTATAAAACTAGCAAATAGGTACAGCATATAGGTAGTATATGGTAGTATACAGGTAGTAAGTAGGTAGTTATGTCACAAGTTGGTAAATAGGTGGGCTTACGGATAGTATATAAGTAGTATGTAAGTAGTGTATTGCTAGTATATAGGTAGCACATCAGTAATTCTAACTCTAGTAACTAGGTAGCATGCAAATGGTATATGGTAGTATATAGGTAGTAACTAAGGGGATAGGTAGGTGGGTATATGGCTATAGGTAGCACATAAATAGTATGTATACCATGGGGGGGGGTACTAACACGGAACACGAGATCATATATGCATATATACATATATACATATATATATATACTCATATCTATATATATGATGTACTTTCTGTCAACATGCCTATGCCCACACGCAGGTGGCTTCAAACATTGCAGGGTGCTGATCATCCCCTTGCGCCCACCGCTCCGCTCGCTCCGCTCCTTCTGGTTGTCATGATTGAGCCTGCCACAGATGGCCGGCTCGGCTCACCCCTGCTGTGTAGGCAATTCCGTCAGTTGATGCCTTCCCTACTTGACCAATGCTATTTACATTGCATAGGCAGAGCTGCATCAAGTGACTAGGCAGGTCTAGGTCTCCATGCATCTACAAAACATACACTACTCGGCAATAGTGGTGACACCCAGCTGGTGGTGACCATTCCCAAGGAGTCGTTTGCTGGTCCCAACGATATGGGCTTGTCTGCAAATGATGTACCCCTGTAGCTGGTTGGTTTCCCTGATTCTGCAGCTGGTTGGTTTCCCTGAGGTTGGTTTCCTAACAAAAAATCATCATTTAAAGCTGGTCAGGCTAGAGGATCTAGAGGGGATGTTAGGACACACCCATACGCTTGTTGCCACGTCACCGCATATCCAACGCGGCGGTAATCACAGCCACTGGCAGCCCAGTGGCATCAGCCTGAGCCAAACATGTCGGCCCGACTTTTCTCTGACAAGTTCGGGAACGGGTTCGAACTTTGCATCTCGAAACGCCTCGCGGCAAAGCGAAAACGCGTGGTGGAACACCAGCAACAGAAGTTTCCGATGTCAGAAAATCAGCTGATTTCAGCATGGCATAAGTATGGCATAAGTATGGCATAAGTATGGCATAAGTATGGCATAAGTCTGGCATAAGCATGCACAAGCACGTTTCTCATGTCATGTTTCTGATCACCACCTCATGCATTAGCATATCAGCAGCATGGCACCAGCGCAACCATGCGCTGCATTTCATCGCCAGGATCGTTCTCTGGCCATTCCATGGTTGGCCTAGGAGCAGCTGGGGGCCTGCAGATCAACAAAGAAGACATCGTTCTTCTTTTGACCTGGCAACGCTCACCGATCTCAGGCGACATCTGGGCGTCAAGCGGGGAGTCAAGCCGTGACCGCCAAGAATGGTTGGTTTATTGGGGGTACCAACAGGTTCATAGTTGGTTATCCGTGACCCCCAATATACAGGCTAATATTTTTTGGTGATGGGGTACCCCTATTTTGAGAAACCACAATCTGTGTTCCGTTGGTGATAGGACCAGCGGCCTGGTTCTCTGTCAAAACGGCTGACGCTGGTACACGACATTTAAGTAGTTGGCAGACTTATGACAAACACTTTTGCATTGATCATTGGCCAATTAACTTTATTGGCGTGTACTTGCCATGGTTGACACAATAACATCATATAACCAACAATTGGCCAATATTTCATGGTATATGATGGTTATATGATGGTTATATGATGGTTATATGATGATGGTTATACCAGTAATTGGTTTATAACTTATAAGCAGCACATTTGTTCTCCATAACAACGGTATATGATCATCACATTGACCGTTCTAACCATATCACCTGGTGAGTGATCATGTAACATCATGTAACCAAAGTATACAACCATGATTTTTGTACCATCAAATCACCAATAGAAAACCATACAACCACTACATAATCATGTAACAAGTATATAATCATGCAACCATCATGTAATCATAAAACCATCATATAGTCATATAACCCTCCTGGTGGCTCCTTAGCTCGCCTTTTACAGGGAAAAATAGGCACCCCTGGCTCCGAATCGCTCCCTCCCAACCACCAGGCAGAGAAGTATGGCAAGTATTGCAAGTCTTCAGCTTCAAACACCATCACTTGAAGTTGGACATGATGAGGCTTGAGAAGTCATTATCGTCCGATGCTTTACTCAAGAACACCACGTATCAGAATGCTGAACAAATCATGGCTAGTTCCTTGCTAGAAATCGTGATTACGAATGGACACCAGAAACCTTTGGTGCTGAACTGCTTTCAGGCACCAATCTTGGAGGGGCACCACTGATGAATTCCTGGACAGGATGGATCATCCATCTATGGTTGATCCACAAATCTAAATGGTTCACAAACAGAATCAAACCAGTAAAGCAACCTTTTCATTCACCTTTAAGCAACCAATTCTATAGCTGATATCTTAAGTCAACCTTGAACCAACCATTGAACCAGTCCCCCGATTGGTGGCACCTGATTCGTCTAGTCGCTCCCAACGTTGCTGCTCCACGTATTTGGGATTGGCCGATCTCCTCCCAGCGTTCGCACCCGGGACCGGGGCCATGGTTAAGTCATGGTTGGTAGACAAGCTTCAGTTATGGTTGGTAAGTTTTGGCTTGGTAAGTTTACTGTAAGTTATGGTTGGTAAGTTTTGGCCTGGTAAGTTTAAGTTATGGCTTGGTAATGCTTGATGATATCCTTACAAAGTTGAGGTGTAGCAACATTAGTTATAAGCTTGGTAGATACACCACAGTATTGCCCTGAGTCCCCAGATATGGTTGATGTAACCATGGCCATAGTAATACCATAATTATAAGTATTAGAAGTTATGGGCTGGTAGAGAAACCATAGTTGTGGTTATACGCATTGCTAGCCAAATGGTAGATATGACCAGCTTGTCAAATGGCTTATTACAAGTTATGGGCCTCCGAAGTAAAAGGGGGTGAATAGCTATTTGACAAGCTGGTTATATCTATCATTTGCCTAATAGTTACCCTAGATATAAGCCAACTTAGCCAACAAAAACATGGCGATGGAAAATCCACCATTTCAATAGATCATTTCCCAGGGTCAACCATCTCTCAAGCACAATTAAGCATGATTATTAACCATCATTTCACTCCCATAAACCAACGTAGCAGTGAAACATCCACCATTTATAGCTCGTTTACCTAAAAATGAGATGATTTTTGGAGCAAGCAGGTTAGTTTGCCAGAAGGTAGATCCAATGGTTCTGTTTGCTATCCAAAGTAATCTGGCTTTCAACCACCTCTATGAAAGAATATGCTTGTCATGGTTGGGTCATAGATCAAACAGCTGTGACTTTTGCAGATTTCTTCGTTGATTCTTGGTACAAATGGAGGGTGACCCACAGTTGTTTCCAACGACAACTAAGCAGGACATCGGTTGGTTTCCATGCTGTGCCATCAACAACAAACAGCAAACGTGGTGGTCACAACACTGACACTTGATGAAAAGTACGGTAGCCCTTGCAAATGGCTATCTGTTTTCATCTATCTATCTATCTATCTATCTATCCATCCATCCATCCATCTATCTATCCATCTATCCATCCATCTATCTGTCTGTCTATCTCCCCATCTATCCATCTATCTATCTGTCTATCCTATCCTATCCTATCCTATCCTATCTAATCTATCTCATCCATCTAGTCAAATCCAATCTAATCTAGTCTAATTCAATCTCATCTGATCTGATCTCTCTCTCTCTCTATATATCTACATAATCTATATAATCTATCTATCTGCCTAATTATTTCTATCTATCTATCTATCTATCTATCCATCCAATGCGTCAATCAATTTCTGTTGGAACCTTAGCATTTTGCAGTGCTTGCATCTTTAGGTACCGAGTACGTCAATGTATCCCCACGGCTAGCCAGTTGTTGCTAGTCATTCATGGCAAGTGCTGTGTGCTATCCGCCTGGAAATGGGCTCTTGTGACACTTGCATTGAATCATTAGCATCTATCCCCCTTGTACAAACTGCTTGTCCACTACTAAGTTTTATGATACTTCAAACCCATCAGTGGTTGGGGCAAAGCAATGGCAAACAATCAACTTGGCTGTTGATTCTAATGATTGACCATTACTTGACCACGACTAAGGATTATCTGAGCAAAAATGAATTTTCGTTAAACCTGCATCAACCGCAAGTTGTTGAAATCGAATTCGAATGCACCTTAATATGGCATCAATTGAGGGTCCTTTGTCGTCAACCAATCACCATTCACCCAGCATCCATTGGCTTTGAATCATGAAACCATGGCTGACCACGAGTCAATTAAGGGAAACATGTCTGTTGTGAAAAACCCTCGTGGCTAATCATCAGTTCACCATCAGGCACCAATCTAAATCATCATTCACCATACTGCGTTCGCCATGATTGAGCGGATGATCTTAGCAGTATGGTGCAGGGCATCCCCTATCATCCTGAAGTCCTTGGTGACATCTTAGGAAGTCCAATTATCTGCCCTTGACATCCCCCATGACATCCCCGCGCGCCATCCTTCGCCCTCCCCGCTTCGCTCCCCGCCGCTCCTGGGCAGTTTCAGGGGCGCCATCGGTGACGCGCCCGCGATGCCCGGAGGCGGCGACACGGCCGGCATCGCAAAAACCTGACCGAGGCGAGGCCCAGGGAGGCCCAGCCCGCCGTGGAGTCCCCGTTGAAGTCGCCGTTGGTCGCGATTCGTGGAAACGAGAGTTAAGAATTCATAGGTAAAATGGATGAGTTAAGTCTCATTCGATTTTGACCGTTAATAGGTAACATCTGACTAAACATCTATCTAGAGTCTCATCCATTAATTTTTAGTACTACTTGTATTGAACATTATTACTATATAATTCTGGTTGGTGGTTTCAATCCCTATGAAAAATATGAACCAACCATTTGTTGATCATTATTAGGGGAATGTTTAAAACCACCAACCAGTTAAGATCTGACTAAACATCCATCTAGTTATCTGGTAAAGATCTAGTTAATAACTTTTAAGGTCTTACATGATTCATATTATCACTTTTTGGAGATCTGAAGAGTTGTACAGTAGTTCACTATGTTGTGATATCAATCAGGACTGGTAGCTCACATGTTTGTTGCAATCAGGAGGTAGATCAGTAACCACTTTGCGGATCACCATGGCTGCAGGACCGGCTGTGCACCATTTTCAACTACCAACGCTATGGTTTCCAAATGTATGCATCGTGGTTTACCATGGCCAGCTAATCAGTTTTTCCTTCTGACAGGAAGCTAAGGGGACAGGGCATATGACTCATATGACCCATAAATTTTGTTGCTGATGGGGGAGATAGATACGTAGGGATACATAAGGCAAATAGGTAAATGGTTTGCAAAACATATCAAAAGGTAGGATCGGTAGTCTGTGTTTATAATGATAGATAACCAAAAAGGAACAGTATTCATCATAGATTAACTACATCAATCAATCAACAATGGATCGTCGTCGTACATGATTATGATTCATCAATCATTCAGTAATCATAAATTAATCATGATCAACCATGTGAATTCATTTGATTATTCAAACAGCAACCATGTTCACACAAGTATGTGTTTATAAATGTCAAACATATATGTCGTCTATCTATAATCATTGTGTATATAAAACATGTGCATGCATAGATATATTTGAATGCATCTATAGTCTGTAAATAATAAGTACATAAGGATGCAAATACGTGTATACATTCATGGTGGTCTGTGTGCATCCATGTCAAATGAAACACATTCATATGCATACATTTATGGTTTTACACGTATACATGTTTGTTCATAGTAGAGAAATTTATCAATGGTACATGTATGTTTATACACACGTGTAAATACCGACGGCACATGCACATGAAACGGATACATTCAGAGTGGTTATATATACACATTTTTTTGTCCCTAAAAATTGGCACAAGAAAAAAAATTGATATAAACCTGACTTAAATATGTATGAATGAAGCACACATCTCAACACACACACATAGACATAGACATAGACATAGACATAAACATCTACATCACGAATGCCCTCAAATTGTCGGGCACGCATAGATATGTCACTATATCAACATACATGTGTAAATATCTCTGTCTATCTACCTACCTATCCATCTATCTATCAATCATTCTATCCATCAATCTATCTACCTATGGTTCTATCAATCCACCAACTTCTCTATCTCATTCATTCTAATCCTGATCATTTTTTCCCTAATTCATTCCAATTCATTCTGATTCTATCAATTTCTATCTATATGTACCTATGTCTACGTATCTACCTATCTACCCATCTCCCTATACCTATCTAGTTCATTCTAGTCCATGTGAATTGAAACCACCATATTGCTGTTTCTAAAAATAGGGCTACCCCCCAATCATCCAATACGAACCATTTCTAGTAATAAACCAGCCATTTGTTTGGGGTCCCCATTTAAAAAAAAACATGTCTTGGCGGCTTTTAGATCCCTTTCCAAAAAACGCACTTTTAGCGGCTATATCTTAAATCCATATGAATCCATCATATCCCAAAAAGCCAAACAAAAGCTAGCCGGTAGTAGCTGCAATCCACCATTTTCATTAAACATTGATCTATCTACAGTATCTATCCTTGGATTAAAACCACCATCAAATCCTTAGCCATAGTTAATCCTTAGCCATTTAAAATCATTCACCATAAGAATTCTTAGCCATCAATCAATCCCAGAATCAAATATTGATCTTTAGCATTATCAGCCACCAGTCATTAAGCATCATAAATAAAAGCTTTGGTGAATAAATGTTCAATAACCATTACTCATTAATTCACCATGATTTATGGTATTGTCTAATGTCCATTAATTCACCATACTTATTAACCATTATTCATTAATACTATTGATGAATCATGGCACCACAATTCACCATGATTGACCAGTCGCCATTATTCATTGATTCACCATGATTAAGCAATCAGCATGAATATCATTAACCACTAATTGTATCTAATTGTTAACCATTATTTACCATTATCACCATTACTAAATCCTTAGCAATGATAACATTGATTAACCATTATCACCATTATTTAATGGTATTTCACCATGATTAAATATCTTTGGCAATGGTTTCTCTAGGATTAATGGCTAAGGAACCATGTAATCCAGTCGCCATCTGTCTCCTTCCTGCTCCGCTGCCTGGGCGCTGGCGGATCCAGCTGGAAGGCGTGACAGCGCGTAGTGCGACCGGTCAACGCCTTCCCCCGCCTCGTGCACCGGTCGTCCGACCGGGGAAGGGGCGGTGGTGAGCACCCTGGATCTCAACCTGGATATGCCTGTGATGACCACTGGAAGCCATGGAAGCCATGAAAGCCATGACATGATGATATGGAATCTTGGAAAAATGCGCCTGGATATGCCTGGAATCTAGAAATGCTATGCCTGGCTGAAGCAAGGAAATGTGCTATCAAGATGGAATCTAGAGATGATATGGAATCCACAACTGGGACAAAAATGAAGATATGGATTTATTCAATGAAATCCTAAATTCAAAGGATCAAAATCTGGAATCTAGAGATGATATGGAATCAAAAACTGGAATCTATCGATAATGATCTCTAAAAAAATCCAATAATCTATAATCTAAATGGAAATGCATATGCTTAGGGCCTAGATATGCCTATGATCTGCCTATGATCCGATGATATCGGAAGTTATTCATGTATCATGCGAGCCATGGCATGAACTCATTGATATGTTTCTATATATTCTGGTTGGTGGTTTTTCACCACCCCTATGAAAATATGCGCGTCAACCAACTATTTGCTAATACGTTTGGGAACATAAGCAAAATGTGAATGAAACCACCAAGCAGTAATCGTTTAACCATTGTTGTTAGTCATTATCCACTATTATTACCCGTTATTGAGGGTTACAATCACCAAGCAGTATTCCAAGCAACAATGGGAATAGAACCACGGTAACTATCAACATCCATCAACACTCACCATCGTTATCAACAACCACTCATGGCAAGTTCCAGTCGCTGCATGCTATCATTTGGTTACACCACTCGCTCCGAATCTCTCCCAAGCGCCAAGATCCACGCGGTTGATCCATGGCGTGTCACATCCCAGGGACCACAAAAAGGGCGCTCCGCGAGTCTCTGGGCACTCCGCACTGTGCGACGAGTGCTGGTGCTGTTGGTTTCGTGACGAGACGGAGGGGCAAAGTGTTGATTGCCTTCCTGGCGGCCGGAAACCACGTTGCGGGGGAAGTGGGCGATAGCGGAAGAATGCGGCTGGATGTCGAACCATGTCGAACCATGTTGAACCATGTTGAACCTATGGGCAAAAACCAGAAAACTGCCAGGGCAAAAAACCTGAAGCGGGTCAAGGAGGGCTACTGAGGCGATTGGCTTGGGGGATTGCTTGGGGGACAGCATCATCTTGACCTCATGGTGTGCCACCGTTGTTTGGTCCAAGTGTTGCAGCAAAGCAACTATCCACTGCCACCTAGTCTGACCACATCAAGTCGAGAAGTTGATCCCTGAGCACAGTAAGAACAGTTAAGAATGTTGAGCCGTGGAAAAAAACAAGTTCACACATTGTTGAGGCATTTTCGGATATCGGTGCACCATCTTCCAGTGGAACCAGAATTGCCACGGTGTCCCCAATTGGTGGTATTGCACCTTTTAAACCAACAGGAAACGACAACGTTAGCAATTTGCACCACACGTGGCCCCCACTTACTGAGACATTTCCAGCGCTTGGAGCATAACTTGCGCAGGCGACTGCCTGATCCCCCTGCGCTGCGGTCCGCGTTGCCCTCGCCGCGTTGCCTTCGTTCCGTGACTGGAAACCTCGCTGGGCGGTTTCGCCTCCTTGGCCTCCTCGATCTTCATGTATTTGAACATTGAACTCACCTGGCAACTCCGTTGCCCTCGCACGCCAAGGCGCCAGGAACGGGGGAATCGCGGTTTTCATGATTGCCATAGAGTAATCACAGGGGAGATCATTACATGGTACTGTAATGAACTGATGAATTAATCAATTATAATCATTGTAGTCACACTGATTGCCGGCGTAGTCATGGGCAATGATTCATGGGTTGCCTATGGTTAGCTTGAACAAATGTATGATGCGGTATGAATCATAGATGTAACCCATGTAACCAACCACGGGTTAAGAAAATAGATTTACCATGATGACCCTGTGTCACGGTATGTCCCTGCAAAAACACTCTCCAGAATTCCAACATGGCAATGGAAACTTGAGACCTAGAACGATCGCCAATCCCGGGGTTGCCACAAGTTAATTCACCGTTCAAGTCATCCTTTGAGCCAACCATACGCAGACCACAGATCCTCGCCAGCCTGAACATCCGCCCTTGATGGTGGAACACCAACCGCCAACGCTAGCGCACCTGTTCTTTGAAGAGTGAAACCACCAACAAACACCACAACTGTCATTGAACATGCTGTAGCTGATATCAGGAAAACCCTATGGTTTCCTATACTTTCCCAATGAAAACCCATGAAGCCTCCGAACATGGAAACAAAAACCTTATGAACAGGTTTTCCAAATGATACAACGATTTGATTCACCGATTCACCGACTTATTTCCATGCAAACAACCCCATATACCCCCAAAAAGTCGGACTTGGTTCGGTGCCGGTTTCCACTGCATGTCCAGCCGAGTTGGCACAGGAAACTCCACCCGCGGCGCACCAGCTCTTTTACCGGAAGGCTGATTGAACAATTCATCTCGACGGTCACGACGGGCTCCCCTGGCCATGGTCCCAAGGATACGTGGAACCTACTGGATCAACCGCCACATCCAACTGGGATCCATAGGCAAATGATCTTTGACACCCCCGAGCTCGGAGATCCCATGGTTTATTCAATTCGCAGTTCATGGTCTCCGACACATCACAAATGACCTGTTCACTCTTGGTGGTGACTGGACTGGGGCGTCTTCATTGCGTGTACAGATCATCAAACAAAACATAGCAATACAACAGTGAACAGTTGGCAATGCTGTCATTCATGCTCATTACGCTCAAGAATGAGCTGAACATCACAGGTTGATCGGCGTACCATCATTAAACCATCATTAAACCACCATTTGCCAATAAAAACTCGATCATCAACCACTGTCAACCAACATTAGCCATCACCTGGTCCGTTCCCAGCAACCAACCGGTAAACCTCGAAACTTTACTGGCTCGACAATCACCATGACCATCATCAGCTATCAATTCCCAGCAATTATCAAGTCCAAACCATTCTCAACTTCATCACCAGGCCTTTGCAACCATCATTGATCATCATTGACTATCACTAACCATCATTACCAATCATAAATAAATCATCATTAACCATCACTAACTATCATGAATCACCATCATCATTCCCTTGAAAATGCCATGGTCAAGGATGCCGGCCAGCGCCCCTGGTTCCCAGCAGGGGCCCGGTCACCACCGTTTGGCCCACCTATCCGCGGCGCCTGATCGATCGTCGTCATGGACCCTGGCAGCCTTCGTTCCATAGAAGAGTCTTACAGGCCTTCCGGTGCGAGAGGACTGACATTCAGGAGATTACGGAGATTTCGTTGTAATAATGGTTATATAATAACTATACTATTATAACTAATGGTTATAATAATATAATGGTTATATAATGGTTATATATAATAATGGTTCATAATTCATAATGGTTATATAATAACTACTATAGGTTTATATGGTCACAATGGTAAATAATGTTTGTTGACATTCAGGAGATCACGATATACGTTGTAATAATGGTTCATAACGGTTAGTGATAGTTAATAATTGTCAATAACTACTATAGGTTTATGGTCATAATGGTTAATAATGTTAATTGACATTCAGGAGATTACTATATACGTTGTAATGGTTAGATGGATGGTCAGAATAGTACTATATGACCATCATAGTTACAACAATAGATTAACGTTACTTACCTACTACAGGTTGTAACTATCATGGTACTATATACGTTGTAATGGTTCGAACTAACGTCTATAGTGGTCAAATGGTAACCATGGCAAGCTACTATATGATTATAGGCAACCAGGCCATGGTACTATGATAGTCAGATGGTCATAGCGGATACCATGGCCTGGTCGCGAGGGCGCCATGCTTAGGGGCGCTATGCCATGGATTGCGGGAATGGGTCATGACTCCTTTGGTTGTAGTTGAACTGGTCGGCTGATGTGCCATGATTCCATTGGTCATATCATTGTTGAACGATGGTTATAGTAGTCTGCTCCTGGTTTCACTACCCCTTCATGAAACATATGCGCAAGTCAACCAATCAACAGTTGCTAATACTAGGAGAAATAAGTTTGTTTGAAACCACTAGCCAGTTGTGATGATCTAATGATAGTTTAATCATAGTTGAGATTGGTAGCATTGTTCATGAAATGTGGTTGACACGGTTGATCAATGGTTGTAGAGGTTGACAACCTCTATGTACACTGTGGCTGATTGAATACAACGGTCGGTTAGAATGGTTGACAACTGTAATAATGCTTAATTGATGGTTAATTGGTGGTTTGATGACGGTTGAATCATAGCTACGTGATGCTTAAGTAGTGGTTCAATGATGGTTAGTTGGTGGTTCATTAGTGGTTTGAGCAGGGTTCATTGGTCATTACGTACTGGTTTTGGGATGTTTGATGGGTGGTTGATATATGGTTTGTTATTGTTAGCTATTATCAACGGTGGTTCATCATCACGTATGATTTTCACTTACAACGTTACTTCTAACTATCACCATGGCTTGATTACCAGTGTGAATGGTTAATGGTTTATCGTAAGTATATGATCATCGCTTCATCATTGGTTTTGGATGTTCTCGGTGCTTCATTACAAACAAATCAATAGGTGCTAGTATTACAACCAGCAAGTCAACAATTCCTCATAGTAGCAGGGGATAATCATAGCCAACTGGAATCCTCGATGATGGTTTCTTGCCAATAGTTCTTAACACATGATGTTGAATCTCATGCGGGTTCAAGATTCTGCAACTATTATTAACTATTGTTAGCATTAACTGCTATTACTACTTTTACTAATCAATACTACTACTACTACTACTACTACTACTACTACTACTACTACTACTACTACTACTACTACTACTACTACTACTACTACTACTACTACTATTATCAAACTATTTTTCTTGTCTATATAAATGTTGATCGCTGGAGTTATGCTTCGTGGGTCTGAGTCACCATGAATCACCATTTCCAGTGTTGAAGCACAACTCACGGTGCACCCCCTTGATACATTCCGAATTTGTGGAGGCGCATTTAACACCCTGGTTTCCATTGGCGACCACCAAAATATGGTAGTTGGTGATGCTGTTGGATATCTTGGATATCACTAGAAACCAGTTGCTAAGAGTATCTTACCAAAATTCTCAGCAAACTACACCAATTATTGGGTGTGAACATGGACACACCAGAGCAACCAACATTAACCAACGATTAATACCGAATACAGGATGAGTTTATCAAAGAATCAACTACCTGGGTATAATGACTAAGCCAAACAAATCAATCAACCAACAAAACCGTTGCGTTTCACGGACCTTCATCCGTTGCATGGCGTTTTTTGTCGGTTCATCCCATTGTGTCGGATCGTGGCTCCCGTTGAGCCGCGAACTGCTGGGCTTCCCTGACAGTTGTTCGCCCATGGAGATTTCGGCGAAGTGCGCCTCGTTTGCTTGGTTGAGTTGACCGAGGATAGGCGCTCTTTCGAGGTACCTGATGAGTTAACAAAAGTTAGTAACAATGAACCAATTGAATCAAGTAATCAACTAACCAATGCTTAATGGTTCATAATAGGAGATAACAAGCAACAATAATAGGGGCTATACCAGCTATATCCAGCTATATATGGCTATGGGTCAATATTAACCAACCATAATGGGGAACTATGATAACCAACAATTTTAAAGGGAATATAATGGTTGATTGTGGGGGAACCAGGGGTACAGGGTTTTGACCCACAGCTATGTTAATGATCAGTTCACCATTGCTTGATGATTGCGAAGTAGTAACACAATGGTAGCAACAATCAGTTAATCATGGTTGATAAAGAGAAAATCAGTCAATCGTGGTAGTAACAATCGGTGGTTAGTTGGGAACAATTATTGTAGAAACCACTGGGTTCATGATGGTTAATCATGAGTAACAATCATTGGTCAATGATAAAACAATTGATTAGTTATGAATCAAAAGTCATAAACCACCGGGCTCATGATTAAGTGAGTAATGGTTGAAGTAGTGGTTGGTGAGTTGATCACTTATGTGTCAGTCACTATCAGTCACTGGTTGTCATTGGTCTCATTAGTTGGTTATTATGGTATACTTCACTGATAGTGGATTTTGGGTAAACAAGCAGTGGAGGGTTTCCACAACCAACTACTGATAGTTATTTGACCAATTATAGTTGTATCCTTGGTGGTTTCTCATGTCACGGGGGGACCCCTAAATCATCAAATATGAGTCACTTATAGTAGTAAACTCCAACCATAACTTCGGGGGTACCCAAGTCCTGGCTAGCTCGAAACCACCACTTAGTAATGTCTTATGGAAGCATGAGTCACTAATGATTAGTCACATGAACCCATGACAAAACCAGAATCCTAACCAACTAGTCATGACCAACCAGGTAGTCATTTGACCAACCACTGAGTCATAACCAACCAATTCGTCAACCTAATAACCACAGAGTCATAACCAATGGACCCACTCATGAAAGGTGACCCATGGACCAACGACCCATGGCCCGACCGACCGCAGGCAGGACCAGCGGCCTCCACGCCACTTTGGAGAGCTCGTTACGCTACGCTACGCACCTCCTGGCGCGAACGGTGCCGGGGTATCGGGACTGAACCCATGGAAAACTTCCTTGGAAATACCATGCTGGGCCCCTGTAGTGAACTGATGTAACTGGGGTAAGTACTAGGGGCAAATACTAGGGGAAGTACTAGGGTAACTAGGGCAACTACTAGGGTAACTAGGGTAACTACCAGGGTCAATAAGGCGGGATATAACCATGGTAAATACCATTATAGCAACTGGGATATAACCATGGTAGATGATCCTATAAGGTAGCTTATAATCATGGTAAATGACCCTACAAGGTGACCCCCCTTGGCTAAAAAAGTTGGCGAACACAACTAGGGTTACCAGGCAAATGCTAGATGAAACTCGCTTGTTAAATGGCTTATCAATCAACTTGTAACCCAGGGGGCCCACCTTGTACTATGTGAACTGCTTTGTAACAATTGGCTACGCATTTTTTAAATTACCCAATTCGATCTAGTTGTAAGACTTTAGTCTGTTGGTTTTTTGTTCTACCTAGAGTTCAATCTAGTTCAATTGACAACGACTATTGGATTAAAACCCTAACAACCAGGGGCCAAAACAAGAATAATCAACAGTTCATACTTGTATTGATGGTTACATACATTGGTCCGTAAACATCTCCAATTGATTGGTTCTCCAATGATCCTGAGAGTCAATCTCTCCAATTCTCCATATCATCAAAAACACACACTAACTAGATGGAGTATTGGTTCTATAAAAAAGTTATATCCAACCAAGCATAATAATTACATAGGTTCTATCATAAGCTCCATCCAACACTATCCAACTGTTGCTTTCCCAAGTCATAACTCCCACTTATCATCCAGCTTAAGCTTTTTCAATAAACAACCAACCATAAAACAACCATATTTCAGGCTCCCCATGGCTTTTCGCCATCCCCAACGACCTGCCTGGTTTCCAGGTGCAGCGCTTTCACTGCGGGGAGCCGGCGCTTCTCTCCAGCCACTGCTGCGGTGTGGCTACGGTTGCGCTCCAGTCGTGTGTGTTTCGTAATGGTTTGGTAGGGGATTATAGGGCTTATATAGGGTTTATAGAAGGTTTAACATAGGGTTTATGTCAGGTTTAGATAAGGTTTATGTAAGGTTTATATAAGATTGATATAGGGTTTATGAGCGTTAGTAATGGTTATGAGTAGGGGATAACCAATAAGAATAGTGGATGAATCAATGATGGTGGTTTCTTAACGGTTTTGTAGGGAATTATAGTGGTTAAGAAAAGGGAATAGTGACCAACAAACTTAGGCTTAAACAGCTACTATAGGGAACTACCAAATTATGGCTGGCTTATAACAATAAATGGTGAATACTAAATGATTTAGGGGTACCCCTATGACTTGAGAAACCACCATATCATCATTTACCAGTATTCAGTATTCATCAGCCTCAACAACATGTTTGTTTTTTGGTGACTGTTACTCCAGAAACAGTCATGAAGTATCGTACCATGAATTTCATGGATTGTTTACTCACCATTCGCTGTCCTGGTGGCTTATAGATCCCGTCCCTTGCTAAAACTTGAATTCTTAACGGATGCCTGGTAAATCCATCCAATCCCAAGAACGCTGAAAATCTAAGTGAGTGGCTGTAAGCCACCATTCGCTGCTGTTGTTGTCGTTGATCATTTACCATTCACCGACAAACATTGGGCTGGTGTCATCAGCTTGGGCGATCACTTGTCTAAAGTTTTTTCATGAGTCGCATGGGATGTATCCAGAAGTGATGGACAAAAAAAATCAACTGATTCCAACTGAGGACATATGGCCTGCCATATCTGAAAAACATAATTTCTGCTGGTCAAGCCGCATGGCAATATATTGTGCTTATCATAACCAATAGTATTAACCTAGCATTGTTGGTCATTAAACATAGTAAGTATTCCCTATCATCAACCGTTGATGATCCATCATAAACCAATCCATGCTATCCGCTGGCTCTGGCTGCGAATCCACAGGCCGCTTGACCATCGTTTGACCGCATGAATGGCAGCAAAAACTTATGTCGTGGTGATTCTCCAGCGGCTGTGCTCACCAGGTTCACGATTTAGATGGTAGAATGCCCCCAGCTTTTCCTGGCGATGATTCAGACTCACCATGATATTGCGGCCAGGATTGTTGGTATCCCCTATGATCAAATACCATTTCTTGCATACTCTCGTACTATCCCTTATTGATTGTTGTTCCCCCATGATACAACACAATTTGTTGGCTGGCTGTGGGTCAAAACCCTGTACCCCTGGTTCCCATCATTTACCATTGTTTTCCCTAGTATTGTTGCTTAATATTGTTGTTTAATAGTGACCCATAGCCGGCTATTCTCACCCAAACCTGCAAAGAACACCAGGCCTCTTCTGCCACCTTTTCCCCCCATGCAGCTTTGGCGAAATGGGTGAAAAGTGAAACCATCGGCTTGGCTCCAGGATCTCGGTCAGTGGCTGACCAACCATTGCTGGCCCCAAAGCAGCGGCTGACCAACCATGGAATTGTAACAGTGTCCCAAAAATTCAGACCGTCAATTTCCAAGGCATTCTGCCATAACTTGCAATAAATGGCAACAGGTCACCGGAAATTCTCACGGGTAATGCCATACTTCTAGCGGGTTTTCCGTCATAACTTCCGAAGGTCAACCCCTGGCTCCCCCAGTATTAACCATTGCTTTCCCTGTTGTTGTTGATGATTATCCCCCATGAAAGTTGGTCAAAGCCTTGACCCATAGCCCTATAGTTGCTAGTTGGTATCCCCTATAGTTCCCTATAGTTGCTAAAGTTGTAAAACCATTAGTTGGCCCTATAGTTGCTAGTGGATCCCCTATGATTAACCATTCACCAACTGGTTAAACCATTCATTCGTTGGTTGTTATCTACTATTATTGTTGGCTGGTATATCCCCTATCATTGGTTGGTTGTTATCTCCTATCATTAACCATTGAGCACTGGTTGGATGGTTAACTGCTTGACCCAGTGGCTAGTTGTTGGCCCCTATAGTTGCTAGTTGGTTGACTAACTGCTTGTTGCTAGTTGTTAACCCATTACTTGGTTGAGTAACTTCATCCCCTATCATTAACCATTCCCCAGCTGGTTAAACCATTCATTCGTTGGTTAACTGCTTGACCCCGGTCCCCATTTCTACGGCGAATGGTTGGTTCCGCCGCCCTGCAGCTTCATCTGTCGCGTCTTCTCTTCGCAAGATCTGGGCCTGGGCGGCGAGCATCGCGTTCCGAGCCGAAGCACCGGCCACCGGGAAGGATGGTTAGCAGCTGAGAATGGCATGAAACCATGGGGCTTTTCTATGCTTAAGCACGAAGATTTTCAGGTTAAATGATGGCTATCTATCTATCAATCTATCTATGCTTAAGCACGAAAAAAAATCATGTTTTTGGTTTTCTCAAGGATTTTTACAATTTTGGAAAGTGGCAAAAACCTCGAGAAAGCCAAGATTGCAAAGCCCAAGGTGCCAAGATTGTTGGTTACATGGATCTTGTAATCTGTTTTTTTTGTTTTTGTTGGTTTCATGGGTCTTGCAATCTTGGGTGTTTTGTTTTTTGGTTTTCTCCAGGTTTTTTTTTTACAATTTTCGAAAAGTAGCACATGGGTCTTGCTGCAATGTTTGTTTTGGTAGATGTGTGGATGTGTAATTTACTGCTAATTTGCTCACTCCCGTCGTCTCTATATATATCTATATCTATATATACATAAGCACAAATATTCAGGTCAATAATAACTATATATTAGTGAAAGCATGGGATTGTCTATGGAATCTTCTATGGTTGATGGTTGAGTAAGGGTAAACCATGCTATTCTCTTTCTAAACCACAGTGCTGTGGTCTTTTCCCGCAATTTGTCCAGCTACTTCTGAGATCATGGGAGCATTTGTCATCGCATGTCTCGCAAAAAAGAAGCAGTGAGTATCCTCATCAACCATCATGAAACAACTAACGAAGCATGACTGAACAATCACAAGACTATCATTCAGCATCTGACCGCACTTAGGCATGACAGCTCTTGCAACCTTGCCATCGTCAGCCTACACTGCTGTGCCCCAGTAACGAGGTGAAAACCCTGGTTTCAATCAGAATACCACTTTCTGGGGCACCTCGCTGCGCCGTAGACCACCAACCACCAACCAATCAGCCAACAAACAACCCCTGACCCGGCCTTCCAGGGTCCCCCATAGGTCCCCCATAGGTCCGCCATAGGTCCCCCATGACTCTCCCATAGATCCCCCATAGGTTTGCCATGGCTCCCCCATAGGTCCCCTCCCTTCTACCAGGAGACGACATGGGTCCGCAGAAGATCTCGTTGTACTCCGCCATGTGATTCACGCGACGCTGATCCCAGCTGAGCTGTCGATGTCCACAGGAGTTCTTGCTGGTCACGTTGCAGATCAACGCCGAGACGTGGAAAAGCCTGGGGTTCGACCCGTAAGGAAGTGGAGCCACCATGGGTGAAGCCACCATGGGTGAAGCCACCATGGGTGAAGCCACCATGGGTGAACCCACCAGGGGTGAACCCGGGGAGAAAAGGTGGAGATTTTCTAGGATTCACGGCCAGATTTGTAATAAGAATCTTGATCAACATGGATTCACTGCCAGCCTTTTAATAAGAATCTTGATTAACATGATTCACTACCAGATTTGTAATAAGAATCTTAATCAACATGGATTAACATGGAAGTACAAGCTGGTGAAGCCTCACAATTTTGTGGTCAAAGTCGAAGCTCACATCATGAAGCCGCCCTGATTGGAGACGGTGATGCGGAGCTCGTTTCTGGGTTCTCACGTTACTGACATCTTCACTGCACGGAAAGCTCAGCGACGAAGCGACTACCCTTCCAACCTATCACTGCCCTCAAAATTAGGCCCTACCAAAATCTCGATGAGAAAGTGGTCATGCAACCCCAACTACGTGGAGGGTCTATGTTAGTTTGCGGAAGTGTAACTACAGAATAGCAGTTGTTGGGATGTTAACTTCCCAAGAATCAGATGCTTGAAGCTGCCCTGGGCCAGAACAAGCTCGGCATCAGACCTTTCCTCCAGTGCTAATTCTATATCAATCGTCCATCAACCATGAATTCGTCTTAGGTATGCTGCAACCATTGTCAAAAGCAATGTTCTCAATCACTAGCCAGATATCAACCATGATCAACCGTCACTAGCCACCCGTATCAACAAGCACGAACCACTGCGAAACATCATCAACACGATTCATTCATCGGGAGACCCCCAGTTATCATCCAGTTTAACCATTTAGAGTACTAAACTCCATCCATAACTTGGGGGTCCTCCCCTGAGAACTCCTCATGGAGTTGGTTATAGCTGTTATTCCCTATTCTTGCTACTTGTTGTTCCCCACAATCAACCATCATCCAGCTTCAAATCATCCGTTGGCTATGACAGAATTCCAACCATCTTAGCCCTGAGAGATTGCTCAACTGAACCCCTGTCAGCCAGAACTACCAAGCACGGGGGATGTGACCGAAGTGTGGCCATTCCAACCCGCAACTGTCTTCCCAGCTGCTTCTCCGAGCAACGAGAAGGGGACCAGGAAGGACAAGCCCAACAAAGACCAAACCTGCCGAGTTCCAGCGAAGGTTCCCTGTGCTGTGCCGTCAATGTGAACGAGTCAGCTGGTAGCCATGGATATCTATCGTTCACTTTCAGCCAATAGATACTCAACTCACCAAGGAATACACATCCATACGGATGTGTGGATGTGTATTCCTTGGTGAGTTGAGTATCATTGGCTGAAAGTCAACGATAGATGGAATCAATTTATCATAGACTTCATAGTGGCTGTTTGGTTGGTTAATGTCAGTAGTTAGTTGATCGCCTGTTTTCATTTTTTTGAGGGCAGCAATTGCGCTACACATCGGCCAGTAGATGGTCATTGTTGGTAGTTCATAGGTACTTCGCCAGAAAGTAACTCTTGGTATTTGATTCATAGTTGGCTAATGGCAGATCCAGCTCTTTTTATCTCTTTTTGATATTCAATATCTACCATTCATCAATTGCAATGATCACATGATTAATATGATAGTTTCTCAAGTCATAGGGGTACCCCCAAATCATCCAGTTTTCTTCATCATCCATAGTAATCATATCTTTCTCTCATTTCTAGCAATAAACCAACCATTTTTTGGGTCCCCCATGGCTTAAGATACCAACAAAACCATTGGAAGGTCGAAGATCCAGTCATGGATCTCCCCAGTGACTTGCCACGCTTAGCTGGTACCATCACCAGGAGAGCTGCTGGATGTGGAACTTGATCAGCCGCGCTTGACTCAGTCAGGTGAGGGGTTCAGCAACCTCTTTATGTAGCGCTCAACAGTCAGTTTAACCATCAGCATGTTGTGAACCATCAGCAACCCCTACTTAAAGAATGTGAGTGAACCATCACCTTGATATATCATCAACAATGTTGTGAAGCATCAGCAACCATCATTGCCATCACACTTTGTCTACCATCATTGCTTTTACCATCATTGTCATCAACCATCATCAGCCATGTTGTTAACCATCATTCTGAACCATTACCAACCAATCATGAACCCTAAATCAAACATCAACCATGATCACCCACCCAGTTGTGAGCCCTCCTCGGTCATCACCAAGGCATTCACGTTGAAAAGTTCGCGCCAAGAAACTGAGAAGAGCACGGGCACCAGGTCTGTCCATGAATATTCCGGAAAGGTCTTGTGAGACTCCTGGTGTGGCAGCGCCAGCCACACATTGTTGGGTCATGGGTCACTATATGTTACTATGTAACCAGGGTAGGCTATGTTGGGAAAGGAGGATCTTTGTATCATGATATGTTTCAAGCAGAACATTGCTGAAATGGGAGGACATTGACAGCGGCATGGATCGGCAAAAACTAAGTTCGGCCATCCCTCGTCACGATGAAGCCAATGGTAACTCTTCCCACTCTTCGCCAACTCGGAAGTACCAAATCTCATGAACCAAGCGCGGGAGTATCTGAGTTCTTTGGCGAACAGGTTCGTTGCTTTCTGCTTGATGATTGTCGAAATTGTTTCCGATTTTTCGTTGCTTATTGGTCAATAATCCCAGAGGCCCAGGAGTTGATAAACCACCGCCACTTTGCCTTAGATTGCTGGTGATTTATCACAAATGTGGGTAGTTTACTATCAGTATTGTTATCAACTATCTATTGTGGTTAACTCTTATCCCTTACTATTATCACTATCAATGTCGATTCCAAGAGCTATTTATTACTGGTAACAAAGATCCAACATGTATTCACTATCGTGAACTATATATTCATTGTGGTGAATCCCTATTCTCAAACCTATCATTAAACCACTATTGTCGCTTATTACAATGATCAGCTATTGTTAATTGTTGGCTGGATACATTGTTCTGAAAACACAATTGAAACACCATTATCAATAGCTCAACCAACAATTAATTGTTCGTTTGTCATCATAGAACATGTCTTAACCTAAGATCCACCGGTCAGAGCCAACTATCGGGTATCTTAACATGTCTTTTATCAATCAACCTATTATCAAATAAACCATATTCATTGTAGTGAATCCCTATTGTTGTTATCCCTATGATATACCTATATAAAATATAAGTCTATATATATAGATATATATATATATATATCAAACTATATAGTGAATCATGTATCATCATATAACCACAATGACAATATATTTATTGTTATGCCTCTATATGGGTGTTTCTCAAAATCGGGGACCTCACAAGTGGATGGTTTATTACTATGAATGGTTAGTAAAGCATGATTTTGAGAATAGACTCATACAAAACTCATGGATCCACTGATTTAAAAACCCCTAAATCATACAATAATGGATGGTTTGATTAGTATGAGTGGTACCCCGATTTTGAGAAACCACCATATAAAACTCCTGGATCCACCGGCGGCACTGCGGCTCTCCAGAAGGAAGGCATCCCACAGGGTCTTCAGCAGAGCCGTGGACCAGGCCAGGCAACCCGAAAGCACCTGGAGACATGGCGCAGGGCGGGCGCAGGGCAGCGGAAAAACTGGCGATCTGCTGCTTTTCATGCGATTTTTGGCGCCCAAAAATGTGAACATCATTGAGAATTGCTATCAAGATTGATTCAAATCACTGAGTTCCTGTTTTGGGATGAAACTGTGACCCATTTCAACTGCTTTTTTGGGTTTAAGATCAGTTTTTGGACACACATGGAGTGCCGGTATTGTGGTTTCAAGATGTTTCAAGCATCCCCCAAAATCATCAGTCAAATAGCTCAACCTTCCTAGGTAGGTCTTGAAAACTAGACATTTACCCTCCTTGCAATGGAAATTCCACCGATTATTGCTGATACCCCCGCGTTTTTTTGCAAAATATCGTGATTTTCCAGCCACCAACCATCATTCACAACCATCAAAACAACATATTAAAAAACAGCATACAACTATCCAATCCCTATAACGAACCATTCAAAACACATCAGATGAACCCTGATGAAGCGGGCCGCCGGCTGGATCGATCTTTGAGCTCCGGACCATCAACGTGAAGAAACGATGGTTTCGCATGGCGACGCAGTTGCCTCAGCGTCTCGCCGTCGAAGGAACTGCGTTGCGAAGAGGGCCACTTGGAGGTTGGATGATCATCAGCTGTGAGATGAGGTGGTTGGAGATCATCCTACAATGATCTAGGGATGTGGTGGTTTCGACCCAGTGACTGGGGACCCCCAAAGTTCTGGTTGGAGTTTACTACTATAGATGGTTGATCATTATATATATATATACATAATGTGAAGGATGATAAGCGGGGGTACCCCTATGGCTTGAGAAACACCCATCTGGCTGTGGGTTAATACCTCCATCCTTGGTTCCGACAAATGACCAAACTAGTCTAACTGTTGGGATGTTCATATACTCATTTCTCGGCTGGTTCATGCTGACCTCTGTAACATGCCAAAAACTTCTTTTGGTTTCTTCAGTTTTGATCCAGGATAGGCTGACAATCTGTGGCTCCAGCCCATCCCAAAAAACGCGAACCACTTCCGGTGAGATGGCCGAAGCATCAGTGAACAGCCCAACATGCTCGTCATCGGTTATCCCCTACTAAGCAAGAACAACGATACCCTATAGGACCATTGGGCGCATGATTTGGGAGTACCCCCATGGTCGTCAATGATCACCCCCTCTTACAAAAGGTGCACCGAGTCGCCAATCATCCAGCAGTGGTGATCCATGCGCCAAAAGCAGCGCCTACGCGACAGAGACGGATGGATGGTGAAGGCTTGGCCATGGAGAATCATTCACTGCTTGGTGGTTGAACCACCCCGTCATGAAAAATATGCGCAAGTCAACCAACCGTTTGTTAATCATTACATTTGGGAAAACACATGTTTGAAACCACCAACCAGTTGATGGTCATGGACCATGGATGATCAGATGATTATACATGGTCAACCCTAGTCTCGACCCGGAAAAAAACCATTGATGCAGAAGATGATTGATGCCTGATGATTCTGCTTGTGATGGTTGTGATGGTTGATGATCATGGCTGATGATGGTGATACCCAGCGATTTCGAGATGCAAGTCGTTGGTTCAAGATGTGTTTCGCGGAAGAACTCATGGTTGCAGGATAGCGCTCGAGACTCGAACCACACTGCTCCCATGATTAAACATCCGTAATGGTCATTAACCATTACGAATGAAGCACCATCACTAACCATCATCCACCATCACTAACCATCATGAATTATAACCATCAATAGTCAATAGCTAATAGCCATCATAAATAAGCATCAACAATCAATAGCCAATATTAATCGATATATATATATAACCATGACTAATCAGTACATCACTAACCATCATAACCATCAATAACCAGTAAATCACTATCCGTCATAACCATCCATAATCAGTCAATCATTATAAATATGTATATATAATATATATATATATAAATAAATAACCATCCCCAAAGCCAGAATCAGTCGCCACCCGGCTGATCTCTTGCAGCGCATCATGGAGTTCTGTGGGTCCTTGGCTGGGCAGCTGGGCGTCGCACCTGCATTCCGAGCAATGCGAAACTCCCGGGGGTCGCCAGAGCTCACAACTTCGACACCAGCCTGGCGCCGGCCAAGGACTGGGAAGCCATGGGAAATCCATGGCACCCCTGAAGGGAAGCCATTGGAAGGTGGGTGAGCGAACTGTTTTTAGGTGGGTTTCCATGATCATTTCGAAATGTGACCCTTTTTGCGGTGGGGGAACTAATCCCGCATAAGCATGGCGAATGTCACCAGTTACTCGCTGTGGAGCGCCACGGCTGAACCAATTCTTCAGCATGGTCAAACAACTATTCTCCATGGTTAAGCACCCCGGGTTGATCCACACATATCCACACCTCTTTTTGGGCTTCCGAGGACCGTGATCGTGACTGCAAAGGACCCAAAACTCGAAGTGTGACGAATAAACACATCAAACCATTTCAAGCATAACAGTAATTGAACAGGCATGAAGAACCATCTTCAATGATTGGCTCACCAGTTGAATGATTTCGGAACTGTGGCATGGTGAGAACGTTGGTTGCGGCTGTCTCTTCAGCCATGTGGCGGAAGGGCTCTTCCTGCTCTTCGTCGGAATCCTCGTTTAACCTCGGAGATCATGGGGTTATGCGGGGCAGGTCTCAGCAGTCGTGGTGTGGAGCAAGTTGAATTTGGGCACAGCACAGGCATTCCCTGAAGTCGCAACGAAGTCATGGTTGGGACCTACCGTATCAGTTCATTTATGGACAACCATTCATGTATTCATAAATTAACTACAGCAATTTGCAGCAATTAACCACGATGATTTCAGGCCGATTTCCTGGTTTATCATTGCATGCGACTGGCGGTCCTGTAAACTAGGATATAGTGGCTGATGGTTGAATCATGTGTCTAAAAAAATATGCTGACCATGGTTGATGCTTGGTGGTTAACCATAATAAATACTTGATTTACCATGGGTAATGGTTAATCATCCAAATACCCTAAATAGTTGGGAAAATAAAGACATGTTTCAAACCACTAGACAGTAGTGGCAGACTTGTATGATCAATCAACTGTAAAGGTATTCTCAACCATTTGGGATGGGTCATAAGCATTCCTTCATCATCCCTTCATTTTGACCCGTACTCAAAAGAGATAAACCATATCAAACCAGTGTTTGACCCGGCAATATGGTACCAGCCTACGTTTCATGACACTGCGGGTTTCCCTTTGCAAGAAACACAGGGGAGATTTCGAACTGTTAGGATCTTCACATGCCACACGCTCAGAATCATTGCATTTGGCATGGACCCGTGGATGCAATGTGTACGTGCTGTCACTGGGCATTTTCCAAGTGAATGGTGACAACAACGGCTCAATGACCCAGATCAACCGCAACGATTTCATCACTAACAAAGTCAGGATGAAGATCAACCGCTGGATCTCCCGTTCAGCCGAGCTCGCTGATGATTCTTGTTTGTTTTTCCTCCCTGCAAGAGCTTTGAACGGAGGACACTGGCTACTGACGCAGCCCAAATCCTGAACTTTTTGGGTGTTTCTCAATTCATAGAGGACCCCCTAATAATCATCCTGTCTATGAACCATTGATAGTAATAAGTAATAAGTAATAAACCATCCATAATTTTGGGGTTCCCAAACTGGCTTGAGAAACCACCTTTTGTGTCCAGGCACAAGTAGAACATCTCGTCCTGCACCAACGAATGCTGTTTCAAACTTTTCAGCGCTATGACCGGTTGGTGGTTTCAAACCCTATGAAAATATTAGTCAACCAAAGCAACCAATTCTTTTTATCTACTAGGAAAAATTGAACAAATTAAAACCACCAACCAGATGATCTTGGATCTATCTTGGATCTGGCCATTGCACACCCTATGATGGTCTCCCTTCCATGGCTCTGATTGGTTGCTTGACCTCGAGCGGCTCATCAGCTGGTGAGTTGAGGCTGCTGAGAGGGTGCCTGGGACATCCGAACACTTACTGTAGGTTAGATATTTTAAGAAGAGTATCTGATAAAACCGAAAGATTTCTTGAACAAATATTTTCATTGTCCAAATATTTTTTGAAATATGTAGAACAAAGAGCATGTGATACCAAGCTAGATCATCGCAAGGCACAATCTGGCGAGGATCCGCCGTCCTAGTATCAAATACAATCACATACGATCACTCCGAAATGATCCGAGGTGCCAACCAATTTGGGTTTTTCTAAAAATGTGATTGGTATCCCTATGATGGTTGGTACCCCCCAAAAAAAATTGGGTAACCATTTCTAAAAATAGTAAACAAAAATCGGGTATCCCTCGAACTGGTTGGTTTATTACTATTACTATAGATAAATGGTTCATACCGGATGACTTGGGACTCCCCCTATGACTTGAGAACCCCCCATTTGGATGCTCTGTCGTGGTCTGAACCATGGCTGACCCAGGCTGAATCGCCATGAGCCTCAACCCCCAACCGTGACCTCTGTTGGATCTCGGGGTAGCTTCACCTGCGGGGCATGACAAATCCAACATCGGTTTGTGAGGAATACATGGCGAACTGGGTCAATGTTAACCAACAATAGCTGCTTAATGCTTAACAATAGGGGATGATAACTAACAATTATAGGGGATATACCAGCAATGCATCAACCAACCAATGCTTAATGGTTCAGAATAGGAGATAACAACCAACAATCATAGGGGATATACCAGCTATATCCAGCTATATATGGCTATGGGTCAATATTAATCAACCGACTAGTGGGGGATCATCACCAACAAGTTCATAGGGAAAACAATGGTTGATGATGGGGAACCGCATACGAATATCTCTGGGAAGTGGGTATATCCAGTCAGTTTACATCTTGGGTGGCACATCTTATATGATTTTCACCATGTTTCAGGGTTGCTATGCCAGCCATACACCATCCACTTTTGTAGGCTTAAAATTGTGAAGCCCAAATGTTTCCTCTTCAAAACTTGGGGTGTCCACATGTCAGTATCGACAGCTGGCAGAATGGCTGCTGTGAGCTAGCTTCCGCACGCCGTTGCCGACGCGACGCTGGTGGTTCGGCACCGCTTCGCAACTCAGTACTTCTTCACTAGGTTGCTGGTTCGCAACCTCCACAACGAATATATCTGGCTATGGCTCGAAGTAGTCGAACTGGCATCTGAACCCATCACATCACTTTATAAATGGTCAATGGGATCGATTAAATGATATTCAATGTAGATTTGACCATCAATCCGATCCCCAGCAAGGGAACTACTGTTGATCGAAGCGTTAACGTGGTCCAACCATGTCCAACCTGGTCTTCTCTACCCACTGCCTCCGCATTGGGCCGCTTTCTCCAATCCTGTGGCGGCGCACGTGATCTCTCCATGGGGACACCCCCAATCCTCCATGGCTTGGCGCCAGGGAGTCCAGACCACCGTTGCACTGATCCCGGCTTGGCGTCCAAGCTTTAGTGAACTCGTGGAAACAGAGTGGCTGCTGATGGCTTGACCAATGCTTCATGGTTTGTTTTTTTTCCTTAGTTGCTATCAAAATGCATCTCATCACATCAACAAAAAAACAGAATGAAGTGAATGAACCGACTGGGCTTGAGAGTTGAAGTGACCAACTGGTTGGTGATGAATTTTCAAATTCATTCAGTTCATCAACCATGAACCAGAATCAACTGAAGATGAATTTCCAGAATGAACTTAATGAACTGAATTAACCCATGAAAAAACTGACCAACCCAGTTGGTTATGAATTTTCAAGTTGAAGTGACCAACTGGGGCTTAAGAGATCACTTCACCGGTGCGTCGGGTCGTGCCTTGAGATACTGCACCTCCTCCTTGGTCACTTCACCCGGATCCAAGCTGTTGGACAGGACCTCGCGGTGTCAGGCCCTGCGGTGGATCAAGGGCGACCCATGGGGTGAACCACCGTTCAGTGTGGGAAATCATGCGGATCGGTGACCTACGAAACATGACTTTGTGGAGAAATTTGGTGAGAAATCATGCTGTTTTGTTGTCCGAGAACTATGTGGGGAAATATTGAACATATCATGCGGGGAGTACACTATGTGGGGAAATTTCGTGAGAAATCATGTTGTTCATGTTGTGAAGCTGATGTACATGTCGGTAAAACCTTGCAAAACACCGTTGAGAACTCCCTGCAATTAATTGGTGAACTTATCTGCGCAAACCTCGGCCTCGTGGCGATCTGTAACGTGAGAAGACTTTGCCACAAGAAGCAGCTTCTATTCTTTCGATCACATGGTAAACCCAGCCGCAGAGGTACCCAAACATTTTTTTTCGGGTGGTTGCCTCATGCCCTGAAGCTTTCAAGCACTTCATGCAACACCACCTTTCTGGGACATTTTTATTGAACTTAAGATCATCCAAAAGCTTTCCTCTCCTAGGACGGAAAGCTGAGCCAACAAAATTTTCAGGATCATCCAAGAGATTCCCTCTAGCAGGGACATCCCGTTCTCAGCACCGCCAAGGTGCCAATCCGAAGAGGCACAAAGAGACCTCAGCGCGGCAGCCACTTGGCTGTTCCTGCTCCCCAAAGTTTGGGGTTCCTCCATTGACCTGGCCGATTTAGCACCTCTGAGGTTCTGCCTTTCGAAATGGTCCCAGCTGGTCATCCATCTCCGAAAGCCATGGTTGAAACAAAATGTTGAAATGAAACCATGGTGAGGATGCCACTTCTATGGTTGAAGAAACATCTTTGAAACCACTAACATCCACTAACCTGCTATCCACCATCAGATTCCGCCCGTGTCCCACCCATGTGCTGTGCTGCCCGCCCATCGTGCACCAAGCTGCCGTGACCAAAATCCACACCTTGCAGTTCCAGCTCACCTCAAACCTGCTGGCAGCCCGGCGACGCTGGAACCTGGTGAAGTCCAACCAATGACCAAACCAAACCTGTGACCCAACTGGTTGGATCTGGGTCGATGACTTCCTCGTTGCTCAAATGGATCTGGGTTGGACCAGTGCCCCCGTGATTCCAACGGCCAGGCTTCGAGTCCCTGGATGGTCACAGCCCAGGCGAATGGATAGCCCCATGGTGCTTCTCCCGAGCAATCCCAAGTTACCCGGGAAATCACTTTGGGAATGGTGCCACTGATCATGGGCTTCGTTGGGTTTCTAGTTGTCAATCCTCCTCAACCCATCAGTAGCAGTGTGTGCGTGGTTCACTTTAACAAAATCATGGTGGCGAAATGTTTTGCATGTGGCCTGTCAATCACTTAGTATACATGTGGCATTCCGATAACTGATGCTTGGAAACCACAACACACACAAGACACTCATGGACCGTGAAATCATGTGTCAGCAGCCAAGCGAGTCAAGAACCTGCGAAGACATGTCAGGTAAGAAATGTGACCTATTTACTCTGCCCATTGATGCTAGGATGGATACGCGGATGCGTAGAAAGCGGTCCATAACGTGGGCACGCCCATGAATGCAGTCTATGCCCAAAGAGACCCCGAAATCGCCATGTTCACACATAGGAAACCCACGAGTTGTCGGTGTACACTATGGCCACAACATGGGTGAACTGCCCCTTGACATTGGTGCGTTAGAAGGCAACCTGGCAGCACACGTTAGCATTTTTCGTGCAACGACTATAGCAAGCATTCCAATCCCTCCACAAGCTCAATCTGTCTGCAATCCAAGCACCAACAGTGGCTTCAGACTCCTTGATATCCATGTCTGCGCTCTCTGCGCTCTCTGCGTCTGCGCTCTCTGCGCTGTCTGCGATCCTCCTGAGCCATCCACAGAGTTATCTGAGTCATCAAAAGCAATTCGACACAAACGAACAAGGCAGAAAGTACTCCGCTAAATCCAGACGCGGCGGTGAGGCTCCACGCCACGACGATGGGTGGCTCCAGCACTTCAGCTTTCAGGCCGATGGCCAGGCCAAATCCCGAGACGATGTCCAACACGAAGAGGAAGAGATACGTCAAACCGAAGCAGCCCTCGCAGCACCCGTCGTGCTGCCTGCCGATCCCGAGCACCATCAGCTTGTCGGGGCTGATGATGTAGAGGATCTGCGCGAATTCATCGTTGTGTTCGAGGCTGAAAAGCATGAAAGCCGGATACTTGACATAGGTCCACAGGCTGAATCCTGCGTAAATTGCTTCGCGAAGCAGCACCAGGAAGTCAATGATGCCAAAGACGGGGCTGATTTGCCACAGGACCGGTGAGTAGGTGAAGGAGATCGCCACGTAAGTGACGGGCTGCAACAGGTGGACGAAAACAAGTCGCGCCAATGCGAAAACCTGAGCCCTCCATCCTTCCGGATCCATGGCAAAGCGCTCACAAGCTCTTTCCCAACCATTTGATTGAAAGTACTTAAAGAAGTCCGAGCGCCTCATGTCAGATCTTTCAGCTGTTGAAGTATTGAGCTGTTGCGAGTGTTCCTGTGGGCGATCCCTCCAACAAAACAGCCAGTCCAGTGCAGTTGCAGCTTGCTTGAACCATCTCCACACGCTGATCCGGAGGCCCACTGCGATCAAAGTGCCCAAAATCACCGACCGGTCGTGAAGCCAAAATCGAAAACCATCTTCCGCCCCGAAAGGATCATGTGCCATGATCTCTTCATAGTTATGATGCAGCTGTGCAAGCCGAAGCGTCGTTGAGGCAAACATAATTTGAACCCAAATCGCGTTCCTGCGGCAAGAAAGTGAGAAGAAACGCAGCTCCAAGAACTTCCATGCCAGGCTGATGCAACTGTTCAGCATGAAAAATGACTTGTCCCACAAAACAACAACATACAACAGCATCAGCACCACCAGCAACAACACCAAGACCACCACCACCACTGCCACCACCACCACCACCACCACCAACAACAACAACGGTTCGTTTGGGTGTGACCGCGCGCCGTCCGGCGCCAATGTGTGTTTTGTATTGGTTTTTACAACACTTTGTGCCTTTTGACCACGTTGTATTTTGTTATTTTTTTTTGTTTTTTTTTGCTGCCCTGTGTTGCATCTCTGCGTTGTTTCTCAGCTCCACAGCCAGTCCTTGTCTTTGGTGATATCGAAAAAAATCAGCAGGTGGGTTTCCCAACGTGGACACTTTGGCCTTTCTGTATTCACCCAACGCTGTCATTGACACACTCATTATCGGATGAAACCATCATAGACCAACTAAAACGTTCATTCCCCATAAATGAACCAACCGCAATGTAAGCATCAGCAGGCATTCTCCTACTAACTGGCAATAAGTGTTAACAACCGTAGACCCAGTTGCAACATCCTCAACATCCTCAACATCCTCAAAATCCTCCAACGTGCAAGGTGCACACAACATCAACAAACCCCACGCCCAACCCCACCCCCCCACCCCATCAGTCACACGACCATCGACCCAGTCCCAACCCAACGAGCAACGTAATCTCAACGCGCACAGACTCACAAGCTCAGCAACATCCTGCGACGTGCTTTCGCGTGGTACCCACGCACTGCGCAAGGTGCACACAACGTCAACAAACCCCACGCCCAACCCCACCCCACCCCCCCACCCCACCCCCCCAA
>VSDK01025145.1:193293-255793 GCA_009767595.1 Symbiodinium kawagutii
GGGAAAGAACCATTTTTGGGGGGCTCATCTGTGGACAACCCATTCCTGTCAACAGGTTGTGGGGATGGGTGGTTCCTCATATTTCACTGAACGTCGACATGAGACGATGTTCATTTTCTCAATTTGGCTTGGGTGTCAGCCGGTGATGGTTGGGCAAACATGACCTTAAACGACCATACCCCAAGCAACAACCAGTTCAATGACCACATCTCTTCGCCTGCAGCACTACAATAACTGATATATGCAGATCCCAAGCACCAACCAGTGGGTGCTTCAAAGGTGTACCACCCTTCCAGTGCTTCCGATGACTGCGTGACTGTACAGCTAGGAGTCTAACTACAGGTGCTCATAAGCCACGGGAGTTGACAAACACTCACGGGGATCAATGGGTGCCATTCCCACTCTTGATGTGACTATGGGTACCCTATAGTCCTATAGTTACATGAAAAAGTGAGGCATCAACCATTCATCAACCATTAGTAGCCACTAATAACCATGAATCAATCACCGAACAAAATTGGTGATCAGCCATTAATCGACTATTTAAAATATTCTTGTAAAACAGATTCTGGGGGAGTACGTATCTTTGGGTATATTCCCCTTGGGGACTATCCTGCAGGTATCACAGTGGATGCCCATAGCAGTTCGGAAAGTATTGAGATAAACTATTGCCAACTTTGGACAATGGTGGTTTCTCAAGCCATAGGGTACCCCATTGGTTTGTAAAATGGTCAATCAACTTCATGACAACTGGGGGAAGTCAAATTTTGAGAAATCATCAAATAACCATGGATGATGACTGGTTGAAGAATGGTTCGTTCCCATGGATTTTTCCCGCACAACGGTTGTTTCCCCACATCGCACCGAGCCCCTTCCGGTGCCACCTGTTGGTTCTGCACATGCGCAAGGTCAATGGGAGACAGCCTCAGATTTTGCGCAACAAAAAACGGAACCAGCTGAGACATGACTTGAGATAGCCATGCTCGAAGATATCCCCAGATTAATCTATGGTTGATCTATGTAAATGGTTGATGGATTGAGGTTTCTATTCTTTGAACATAAACGCATGGTATGTCAATCTTCAAGCAAAAGATTGATCGATGTTGATGTTATTGAGATATTGTTCAACGTTTCACGAATGGTCATCTGGATGGCAATAAGTCTATGTCTATTTTCATCAATGGTTCTGTTTCATCAAGGTTTCCCAAGGTCACCACGAATTCATGAACCGCTTCCCATGGATGTAAAGCTACCCACCTGCTGCAAGGCTTCCCCGTCGCCGGACGCCCGGACCCTTCCGGGCACCCTTCCGCCATGCAACTTGCACTCGTCGGTGGTGCGGGCCAAGGGATCTGCAGATCTTTGCATCAAGAGCTTCACCTCAGTCCCGAGGGCCCCACCATGGGAAGTGAGTCAGGTTGCATGACAACGTGGGGGGCCATGGTAGGTGGTGGTTGGTGGATGGGTTGTTGGTTGGTTGATGTTGGATGGGTTGTTGGTGGATGGTTGATAAAATGACCATCAATCATGGTATAATAGCGCTTTTTGATGGTTGTTCCAGTGGAATTGTTGATGGTTGATAAAGTGATCATGATTGTTTATAGTGGTGAAACAATTGGAGATGTAATGGATTGACTATAGTCAAAAGTATGATGGCTAATCTATATCATGGAAGAATGGAAGACCATATTGCTAAAACAATGAAAGTCATAATGATAAGGGTCGATTGTGAAACTGATTTCCTCATCTCTTCGGAATGAGGCTAAATGCAATGTCGTATGTAATATACTGTAAGCTTTAAGGAGCGTAAAATTCCAGCCCATGTTCTTGGTTGCAAAGTATACTTTGATTTTAGAAACAACTTTGAGCAATCCTGTCCCTATGACATGTGGATATGTCGGCTATCAAAGGGACACAACTTTCGTTTGTTCAACTGTCGAATTTTCATATGCTTCTACTGACGAATATTAGCAATGGTAGATCAATATTAGCAATGGTAGATCATAGATCCATATTCATGGCCCCTACATTTGATGAGACATCAGAAGCTATTTATGATTAAGCTGATGGCGGTTTCTCAATATGGATCTAGCAGTATGTAAATGATTATGAATGATAAAGTGTATAGTCATATAATATTCTACGAGCACCAATAGTACTAAATCAATACATACATATGTATAACTGAATCACCATTCACTGCATTCAACATTGATTGTTGTTATCAAAATCCCAAAACATATCAATACTTCTGTTCTAACTGAACATCCACTTCATTCAATATTCCTTTCTACATTAGTACCAGCATATGTCTAGTTGTTTTCAAATTTGCATATCCAATCATAATCTAGACAATATAACAATATCAATATATCATCCAACATTATCTAAAACATAATCAGATTATATCCACAAACAATATCTAATCAAAAATCTAATGAATCAAAATGGAATTGATATTCCATATATATATATATATAAATATGATCAATGATTCTTGGAAAAAAGCCCACAATATCAATCACCAATCTCTCAACATCACCGAGTCACTACCTCCAGCTGCTCATGTAGCACTGCCTCGCAGGGGGCACCCGCCACGGGAAACGCTGGTTCTCAACACAAGTGATCCAAGGCAACTGAACTTTGATGATTACTTCTGTTCCTGCAAGGGATTCAATGCACTTTGAACTTTGATGATTCTCATGGTTGGCAACATCAAATTCATCATTGATTTCTTGCCTTTGTATCATTTTTAGGCACAGTTTTAGTGTCCTCCAACCAACATGGACGCTCTACATTCAAGGGTTGTTCTGGATTGCAAGTGCGGATTTGATTTAGCAATAGTAGAGTCTTGTACCATTTATATCGATGACAACAATACCATATAATTAAACATATCTCTAACCATAGTAAAGTCTTATACCACCTTGCAAATCTTTTCTTGGTCCCTTCCATATCAAATTCATTGCGGAAGTGATCTATTCCATATATCTATGACAGTTCTCACTACCCATCTCGAACGTACCCACGTGACACAGCAGTGATTTCCCAAGCTGTCAGGCAGGGCACCAAATGAAGCCTCAGCGCGCACACAGCTGCGACTCTTCAATGTTGCTGTGAAAATGATTCAGATCTACATCCACTTTGCGTTTTCGATTTTCTGTCCAACTGTTGAATTCTAGGCAAATCAAGAATGCCTGTTGAGCCGCAATCATTTCGCACATCATTATATATCTAAACCATCAATTGTCAATCATTTTTCTTGATGTTGCCGATCATGATTCTTCATTAAACGATTCTCGTAGCATTGATTATTCTCCACAATTCTCCACTACTACAAGATTCTCCATTTGCTCGGATTCTTCTTCTCCATCATTCCCACGATTCTAACAATTTTTAAAACCTTTTCATGACTATCACATTGGTTATAAACAAAAGGTTGACAATGATTCAACTGAAGTAAATTAGCACATAGCAACCTTCATGATGGTTGATAATGGCCTAGAAAAACAATGGCTTCGAGAATCTCTCAGCAATGCTGGCTAGTTCTAGATTTAATTTAATCTTCAATACTGGTTGACAAATAATGCTAATGCTAATGATGCTTAGTAAAATACAAATACATGCACATTCAAATAAACTAATAAACTTTATGAATGATGCTAACATTGATAAACTACGACTACTCATCCTTCTTATTGGTTGACAATGGCGTTTCACCGAAGCTTCTCCATCTTTCCTCGCTAGCAACGGAGTGATGCCGTTCGCGTAGGCGTGCTGTAGATCAGCGCCAGCATCCAACGCATCCACCACGGTCCTTGTGGCAACTCAGTGGCTCCGACTGAAAGCAACGCGAACAACCAGCACCTGAACCTTGAACTTTGCTATCAATCAATATCCTATATAGGATACCAAAATGATTGATCAATATAGGATAATATACAATCATGATACTGAATGATTGATATCCTTGCATCAATTGCTATCAATCAATATCCTAAATGATTGATATCCTATATGTATATAACAAAGGATTTATGATTATATATATAGTATATATGTATATATACAATATCATGTTGAACCAGGTATATGATTATAATAATGATGATACCAAATGATTGATATCCTTGCATCAATTGGTATCAATCAATATATAGTGGCTGATCCTCTATGATTGATAAACCAATATATAGTTTTTAATAAAGAATCTATAAATCCTTTTGTATTTATTATACACCACCATGGTTTTTAATGGACAATCATAGCCATATAATGGCTATGATTGTCCATTTAATACCCAAGTGTTTTAATTGTTGATGTCATGGTATGCATGAATATAGTGGCTGATCATGGTTTTTAATGGATAATCATATCATGGTCATCGAAGAATGGTTCAGAATGCTTGATTAATCAGTATTGTCAACGTCGTCAAAAATAGTCATGGTCAATAATATATAATGTTGTTAAATAGCCGTCAATGTTGTTAACTAGATAATAATCATGGTCCATGTTATCAAAAGCATGTGGTCGCTGTTGCCCGGCACAGATTCTTCTCGAGTCCAATGTCTCAAGCTGATGCAGACAGGTCTCTCAACATCGCCCTTCTTGATGGCCTCTTTCAGTTCCTGCGTGGCACAGCGGGTGAGGCAAGTGCCACTGGATCCCCCAAAGTTCACCATCATCAAGCAATGTCAACCATAGAAAAATCCCATGGTTTCCCTATAGAAAAACCTGGTTTCCAATCAGAATTCCCCGCCCAGGACTCCTGTTCCGATCCCCATCCCATGGTCACACCATCAGCACCCAACCCGCCTCAGGAGCATCGGTAAAGACCTCACTATCGCTGCCTTCCCCGAAGCAAACCATGGCGCTGCACCGTCCGAAGCGCTGCGGTCACACGGGGAACTTGGGGAGATCCAGTGGAGAATCATCAGATTGATGCTGCAGATCGTTGGAAGATTGGTTACAGTAGTGCTTTTGATGTTGGGTGATTTCGTGTTAAGCAAGCACATCAAGCTGCCCCTTTTGAGCCATGCCTACAGCAACTGCAGATTGGGCAGGTTTTGGGCAGGTTTTGGGCAGGTTTTGCTAAGCATGGAAAGCTGACAACATGAGTCCAATTTGTAGGGGCAAACACGGCAGCCAATGCCATAGAGCATCATCAGTGATCAAAACAAGCAGCAAGGCTGTGTTGCAAGCTGCTTTTGTACAGCTGGTATCAAGCTGGGTTTGCACTGGAACAATATGCATCCAATGGCAACAACCAAGTCTGGTCCGTAACAACAAGAGGTACAACAGCAACAGCTGGGGGTCCAAACCAACACCCACACCACTGGAGATCAGCTTGCGGACCTCCAGGCATCGATTTTCCACTGCGGTCTAGTACCACGAGATAGGCTGGTCCACCACCACAAGCGTAGGAAGACGGATCAACATCCGCGGCCCTGGTTTTTCAACTTCGGCATATGCTAAGAATCCCTAGTTTCTTCACAAGAACCCAACAAATATCTTGTTCAAACCTTGAGCTTCCGGGCCTTCTAACATGGATGTTTTTCCTGGCTTGTGGTTGATAATACTAAAATGGCGCATGAAATCGCTGCCGAAACTGTCGCTACCACCCCCCATCTGGAGACTTATTGCTCCTTGGGAGGGCCCCATGGGGCTCAAAGGCCCGTTTTCTGTGGCTGGAGAAACCTTCCAGCAGGGAAAATGAAGGTGTGTTTCATACCATCCCACTGAACATATTTGCGATCGAATCCCAAGCATTCATCAGGATTGAGAAACACCTCAGAAGGATTTATACACCTCAATGCATCTTCTGTTTGAGAAACCATACACCTCAGGATTTGACCTTCTGTTTGAGGATCTTCATCAAACTATCAGAAGGATTCAGCCAAGACATTGAGAAAAAACATGCTTCAGAAGCTTGAGAATGGTTAAGTCATGCTGAGTCTAGTAGAATGGCTGCTTTTAGGGGATTTTTGGTTTGCAGGTTGGTGACACATGGGTATATATACAGTATACAAATATGATATATATACATACATATAATGGTTCCTTTCGAGTGTTGATGATCATTCAGTCCTCTATCATTTCCATGAGCCAGTTGTTGTGCTTCATGCGCTGATAGCTGGATGCACGTTTGCTTTTTCAAACAACCAAAAGCAAATGGCTTTGCCCACAACTAGTGGTACATGCTAAACCTACTAATCATCATAGCCATTTGGGAAACTCACAAGCTGACTTGGGGTACACCATCGCTGTATCCATTTTTGAACAAACCATTGTAGCAAAAGCGACCAGCTGACTTGGGGTACACCATAGCTTCAACCCAACCCATCTTCATCATAACTTTCATCATCTTCCACCATTTTTAACCATTTTTGAACCAACCATAGCCATAAACCACCATTCTATATATTTCAATCCATTCTTCAACCAACCCATCTTCAATCCCAATGTAGCTATCACAACTTTGACCGAAATCGTTGGTCCATGGTCCTCGCCCCTGCGGGACGGTCATCTCCAGGTGGCCGCTGTGACGGCGGGTCAGATCTGCAGCTGTCGAATGCGCAGAGACTCCTGTGGCGTTGGGTGTCGGTTGCACGTCCACCCAGGTGTGACCGCCAGGACTGGGGTCCAGGGTGGTATACCCCTTCAGCATCCAATAACTTTATAGTTTTTTATAGTTATGATGCTTTTTTATAGTTTCAATCCTTTAATAATTATGATAGTCAATAGTTTTAATAGTTATATAAGTTACTATCTATTGAGAAATCCAAAAATTAATAGATATAAATAGATAGTGATTATCTACAGGGAAATCACTGTTTCGACTTGGCGCTACACCATGGCGAATTGGACAAAGCAAAGGGATCTGGGTGCTGCATCTTCACTGCGGATCACCAATTTCTTATGCCCTGATGAATCCACTGTGTTCATCAGCAAAAAAACGGCGGTCAAAGTGGCGACTGATAATGCTTCATGGCGGTACTAATAAAGGTTAAGAAGTGCTTCTGATGGTTAGTGTGCTTCATTATTCTTAATGTTGGTTAATAGCAGTGATTAACGCATGTGAAGGATGCTTTATGAAGAGAGACTCAGTGACGACCGTTTGGACGTCTTTTCTCCTCTTCGATGGACTGTCTGCTGTCGAGGCCCTTCTCATCCGCATACTCCGGACGATGCAACGCCACCCTGCTGGCTGGGGGATGACTGGTGGTTGAACTACTGTAGCCCAATGGAAATTCCTGATCAACCAACCAACATGACTGGTAAACACACTGGTTGGTGGTTAGGTTTGCCATTCGCCCCGTCTTCATGTCTGGGGGATAACATGGAAGACCGTGGTCGGAATCAAGTGGATGACACATGGCAACGTGGTGGAGATTTCAATGGGTTTGGATCATCTCTAATCATGGTTCTGCCACAGTGATGATCACTTGGTTGATGGGAAAAACTTTGGAAACCCTTACTTTAGCCACCCACAAAAGCTGGATTTCCATCGATTTTCCAAACGATTTCTGCGAGATGATCCTCCGCCCAAGGCTTCGTGAACCGTGGCCACACACAGCATCGGGTTCCGTCGGGTTCCGTCGGGTTCCGTCGGGTTCCGTCGGGTTCCGGTGACCGGCCTCGTCGAAAGGTAGTCTTCCGCGCGCACAGCCTGGCACTTGGAGTTTGGATACCCTGCATTGACCATGCAAGTGCCTGGTTGCTAACCATTATGGTTAGTAAGGTTGCTGGTTAGTGTTCAATTATAGCATTCAATGGTTAAAACTAACCATGGTTAATGATTGTATGGCTGCTAACCATCACGAAAAGCATCAATACTATCATTGAGCATGGTTAATCTGTTCATAGCAGCCATCATCCTGTTACTGCCAACCATCATTAATCACCATCATTCATGGTTGGTAAGCTCCATGAGCACGGAAATCCAAGTGCGCTATTCGTCGTTGACCATGGATAATGATTACGGTGAATGGCTGGTGTTGATTCATCATGGAACTTGCATATTGAAGATGGAGATCGTAGTCAATAGACTTCATGAACTGAGGATGCATGAATAAACCAATACCCTTTGCTCTTTCACCGTGGTTGGAATTGAGGTGACCATGGTGGGTGTTGAACCATGGTTGGAATTGATGATCCAATTGATCCAACCATCAACCCTCGCAAATGATGGCTAACAATCAAGAGAGACCATCAAGGCAAACCCCTCCACAGCTTGAGCGCAAGTTACACATCGCCCTGGGCTAAAATCGATGTATCAAAATGAACTATCATTTCCAACCGAAAATGATGTGAGGTATCCATAGGTATCCCAGGTATTTTCGAAGTATGGCTAGGTATTCCTAGTTCTCCCTAAGTATGCCTAGATATCCCTAGGTATCCCTAGGTATCCCTAGGTATCCCTAGGTGTCCCAGTTATCCCCGTCCCCAAGGCTCCACCCCGCACCCGGTGCCTCGTGTGTGGCCAGATTCTTGAAGCCAGCGAAGGCAGGCCCATCCACCTGTGCAAGGCCCATCATCGAAGCATGACAGGAGGTATTCGGAATGGGAGAGCAACAGCAACCGCAGTGGTTGGTTGGTTCGTTACAGACCAATGAGGACGGTTAGTTGGTTGCTTGGCAACAGCAACCAACTGCAACTGACGAACCGACCAACCAACTAACTAACTGACCAAGCAATTGACCAACCAACTGGAAATGAGTAGTCAGCTAACGAACTGGCCAACTGACTAAATGACTAAGTGAGGTATTCGGAATAGCATGCGAGAGCGACAGCAAGCAACCACCTAACCGACTAACCAACGAACCAACCAACCAACTGGCTGACTAACTGACCAGCTAACAAACTGACTAACCAGTTGACTAAACGACTAACTAACTAGCTGACGAAACGACCAAAGACCAAACGACCAAACAAACAAACAAACAAACAAACAAACAAACAAACAAAGAAAGGAAAAAAGAAAGAACAAAAAAGAAAGAAAGAAAGAAAGAAAGAAAGAAAGAAAGAAAGAAAGAAAGAAAGAAAGAAAGAAAGAAAGAAAGAAAGAAAGAAAGAAAGAAAAGAACAGAAAAGAACAGAACAGAACAGAACAGAACAGAACAGAAAAGAAAAGAAAAGAAAAGAAAAGAAAGAAACGCACACAAACAAACCCACTACAATCACACACATTGCAAACACACATGACAAACACGACTGCACATGGTACATGAGAGACACCTTTCATTGGACCACCATAGGAAATGCTCTGAGGTTGTTTGCAAAAAGCCGATCTATACCATGGTGTCTCCGGCATTCCCGTTTCCAACTCTCACCATTTCTTCCGGAAAGCCACCAATGACATAAAGGTACAAAGTATTACCAGGGATGGTCACTGGTGCCATTCCCACGTTGCGTGTTGTAAGACTACCGCAAATAGCGAAGGCAAAGGTAATGTACATGATACCAGTGATACCCCACAAAAATTGGTCCCCCAAACAAGTAGATAACAAGCAGTTGTGGCAAATCAGGATGTGGACATCCGCAATTGTCATGATTGATGCCCAACTAGTAGTTGCTTGTTTATACTAGTTTATCCGTTTATCCCACCTATTATACCTGTTTATAAACTACTTGCTTGACATTATCCCAAGTTCATACTTGCTTTCTGCCCAACTAGTTGCTCTCTTGATGGCTCAACAAGGTGAACAAAACACCATCGTTCTCCAGGCATTCTCTTTCCCACCACGCATCCGCACGAGTGCGGAGGAGCAACATCCCAGAACGCAGAGCGATGAAATCTTCGAAAGTTGGTGTGCAGCAAACCTCCCGCCTTTTTTCGTGGGACTTTTCGAGAAAAGTAATCAACTATAATCAACTATTGTGATGGACCTTACTGATATGTTTTTCATGGGACTTAATGGTGCTTAAGCCCATCACTTTAAAACATCATTCAGTACCAAGCATCGTGGCCCTCCATTTTGATCCCTGGGCCCATGGAATTTCCAGCCTTCGGAGACAGGGCTCCTGTGATGATGGAGAGCCGCTCGTGACTTTTTCGATTGGCCAAAACACCTGGGGTGCTGCTGAAGTTTCTTTATGGTTAGTATTGGCCAAAACTTGCACATACATACCTTTTCTACGTCTCCATCTTTCTGTGTGTGTAAAACTTCCGTGAAGTTATATGGCTTTGGGTCAATATTAACCAACAAAAATGGGTCAATACTAACCAACAACCATAGTGGGAAAACAATGTTTAATAGTGGGGGAACCAGGGCTACAGGGTTTTGACCCACAGCCGTATGTCAATATGCCAGTATGTAAATGCATCTCCATCTTTCTGCACACTAAGTTTCCGTACAATTGTGTTTCAACATGGCTGTGTGTAATTGTATCTCAATACAGCAAGATATGCCAGTATGTAAATTCAGGTTTACACATGTTTTGGCACATGTATATACATCTATACGAAAAACATACACCTAGAAAAAACAAGTCCGTTTATGCATGTGTCAGTAGGTTTGCCACTTATTTCTCTACAAAGTCACCCTTTGGGACTCCAAATGCAGCACCCTGCGAAACAGCATGTTATCTTGGCCGAAAAGTGCCCACGGATCTATTGCCTGTGCCATCTGCTGCCGACCAATAGGCATAATTAGCCCTAATAAAGGGCATCAGAAGGCGCAAGACTGGTTTAAAGTTTCAAACCACAAAATTGCAGGACTGAAGGGTTCCCGTAAAAGGGTGGAGTGCGCTTCAAGACAACTTCCTCCTAAGCGTTTTAGCAGAAACTTCATTTCTGATGACACTCAGAAGGTGACAACAGCCCTATCCAAAGCCACTCCCGATATTGGCCTATGATAAGGCATCCCCTATCCACAGCCCTATGATGCCTTGCGAGTTGATCTCAGCTGTTTCAGTTCGTTTCCCATGCTCGCTGTAGAGCCCATCCCGGGGCTGGTCCCCTTGGTAGCTCCAGCTCAGCGAAAATATGTCTCCCGGTCTCCCCACATTCCTCATTGCACACTTGCTGACATGGGCCACTATTGACAAGCACTTCTTGGGGGCATTTCATATCATATCCTTGACAGCTCAACAAGGTGCATTGCAATCGTCATGCAACAGAGTACATTGCCAAGCCTCAATTCTTGATCTCTACCGTACCAGTCTCTCTATGATCATTCATCATCATCATCATCATCATCATCATCATCATCATCATCATCATCACCATCATCACCATCACCATCATCATCATCATCATCATCATCATCATCATCATCATCATCATCATCATCACCATCACCATCACCAGCATCATCAACCATACCTCCAGTTTACCTCAAATTGCATCCCAAATGCAGGGGGTTATTAATATAGATCTAACCTTGCCCAACTATCAACCAGTTTATTGACCATTCTTAACCAGACTCTTGACCATTAACCAGCAACGAAGCATCAATCATATCATTGAGCAAATGAATTCACCAAACTAATTCACCAAAACTTGCATTCAAAACTAATTAACCATCCTAATTCACCAAATGACTTTCCATCATCAAACCACCAAATAGTTGTTTTAACCATCATTATTCCCCATAGTTCAGTATCCCCTATGATCAACCACTATCTTAACCACTATTAACCACCATTTAACCATTATTGTTAACCATGATGACCATCAACCACCATTTGACCACCATTTAACCACCCTTAAGCACTATTAACCTCTACCATCACTACTATTAACCAACATTTCACCACCATTTCACCACCTTAGAACCTCCATTTCTCAACCACCACACAGCCCTAGAAATGACACTGCCTTGAGCCACCACCGGCCATCCCCCATCGTTCACTCCGCCGCGCCACGATGCACCGAGGCCTTCCACGTGTGCCCCGTCCAGCGCGACAGCAGCGCGCCCACGTTGAGCACCAGCGAGTTGGGCACGAAGGGCACGTCCACCCAGTGACGCTCCTCCCGCGGGGGGCGCCCGGTTGGTTTTGGTGCGTGCTCCCCAGGGGTGAACTTCCGGGGGAAGTGGTGGAGGAGTTTTGGGGGAGGAGGTTTGGGGGGAGGAGTTTTTGGGTGAAGATTAGCAACTAATGATCTAATGATCGCTGAAAGTTTTGGGGAGGAGTTTGGGAGGAGGAGTTTTTGGGGGAAGAGTTTTTGGTGGAGTTGGTTAGCAACGAAAGATCTAATGATCGCTGAAACTGGAGGCATCGTCACCGAAACTTGGAGTCACCATGTTGCCATTTCACCAAGAACTTGCAGAAACATGGTCTTTAAATGTCTTTAAGCAGGAACCCCCGCATTTGGCCGTGGTGTACATAGAAAAGCTTGACATGAATTAACATGAACAAAACTTACGAACTCATTAAAGTGGAGATCTCAGGGTGCGCGCGTGTGTGTGTAGCTACAAGCTTCAGCCCTGCTTCGCAATGGCTCGGACCAAGCGGCACCTCGTCATTTCCAGTCGTTCCCACGCCGCTGATGTCAACCTCTAAGCGCCCGCCACCGGGGGGCTTGGGTCGTTGATGGTTGATCTTGACAGCATCTGCAGTGGTCCTCAAGGTCTCACGGGTTCACCGTGCCTAGGGGTACCTGTGAAGGTTGGTGCTTAGGGGTAGCGGCACCTGGCAATCCTTGGAATCGAACTGGCAACAGAAGCTCCAAATTCGGCTGTAGCTCGCCAGCTACGATCGAAAATTCAGTTCTCAGCTCTCACCATGAAACCAGCTCCGTATGACTGATCTTCCGTGGGCGATTGCTACAACCTGTTGGAGGCTCCCCCTCTACCAACCCCCCAATTCCTCATTTCCGCTGGATTTCAGTGGACCAGTAGGACCATGAACTCCACAAACATGGGAATCGATAGCCATGATCATCCCCACGGTCAATATTGGTGGTTTCTCAAGCCATAGGGACCCCAAACAAATGGATGCTTTATTGCTTTAAATGGTTAAATATGATATAAAGGATGATTTAGGGGTACCCCTATTTTCAGAAACACCCATATTGTTTGTAACATTGATCAGTTTGCATACAACGATGTCAACCAATGACCATCAGTGATGGACTATTCTTTGTTGGTTTCATACCGGTCCAAATCCATCGATAGACTATGGCTTGGTGTAGAAACAACACACAAGCGGTTGGCTTTCAGCTAGCTACATACCAAAATTTCCTAACGCCACAACAATTCAGAAAATGCTTAGAATCACAATTTGCCTCACCCCACAACGATTCAGAAAATGCTTAGAATCACATTGTGATGTGCGAAGCTTTGGTTGGTAGCTCAGCTGCGCTGACCATTGGACAGTGCGAATGTGCGAGAGTTGATTGGAACTTTGGTGAGGACCGAAGATTGATTGTTAACGGTCAATGGTTCATGATCGTGTTGCATGGTTAATGAATGGTTAAAGATCAATGACGGTGAATGGTCAATCAGCAATCATGGGTAAATGAATGGTTAATCATTCGTAGTTGTGACTGGTTGATCATTAATGCTTATGAATAATTAATAGTGGTTAATCATTGCTATGGTTAATCATTTCTTCACTACACGTTGGTTCCTGACAAAAATCTACCCAGAAATGCCCAGCAGGTGTGGTTTCCCTTCCCTTCGAAACCTGCAGGCCATGCGGATTGGCTGGGTCCATGCTGATGACTGTCACCTTGGTCGCAGGACACGATGCAATGGAGGACCCATTATCCCAGCTGAACTGGGTATATTATACCAATGCAACCAATGGTTTTTGGGATCACATCCCAGCTATAATACAAGATGGCACATACTAATTTACCAGCTGGGAATATCGGAATTCAATGGAACTTGTTGGTATACAGCGCAGCCAGCCATCTAGAGCTATATAGTATCTCAGGTCGTTCAGGGATGTCGGCGAAGATCTTTCAGAACTCCCCTGCCTTCCCCAGGTCAACCACTGCCCACAACAGTGGCCCCGCTTGGTCCAAGGGTTGCTGGCTGCGTTTGGTAAGATTCACCACCGACCACTAGCCATCTGCTTTCTTAGTAGCCTCTGTTAAGCATCTTATCACCGATCATTACCATGGTTAATGATGACTAATTAATCACTATCACCCATGAACCACCGACCACAGACCATCAACTGGCTGCATTCTTGGTAGCCTCTGTTCGGCATTTTGCCACTGACCATGACCATGATCCAAGCATAAACCGTGACTGAAAACCATGAACCAAACTCAAACCAACCATCAATCAACAGCATTCTAATCCACCGTCAATCAATCGACAAAGCGACAACCACCATCAATGTCAAAAGACTTCACAAACCATTAATCATCATTCAACCATCAATTAACCATAGGAATCAACCATCGGAATCAACCATCAAGCAAGCATCAACCAACCACATCTGAAACAACCGTGCAATCAACCACTCCGTCATCACCTAACCGCAACTGTTCAACTAACCACAATTAACCAACTATTCCTCAATGAACTAACCAACCATTAACCACCAACAAACCAACCATTAACCCACCACCAATAACAAATCACCATCAACTAAGTAACCACCATTAATCAACCAAACTACTCAACCATTAATCAACCATTCATCAACCATCAATCAACCATTCATCAACCATCACTCAGCCACAACCATTGTTTGGGGTGAGTAAGATTGCTTGGAGTCAATCAACAACCATTACTAACCATCAATCAACCATTACTAGCAACCATTGGTTGGGGTTAGTCACCATTCCTAACCATCAACCACCCACCAGCGCATGCTTCAGCCGCCAGCAGACGCCCCCAGAGTCCACGTGGGCTCCATAGCCCATCTGCCCTTCGGCGGGCGCCTCATCGGGGCGGCCCCGGCCATGTGAAGTGATGGGAATAAGGCGAGTAGTGGAAAATGGTGATTCAGTGAAGCAGGAATGGATGATAATGGGATGGTAATGGATGGTTCATGTGGATGGTAATGGATGGTAATGGATGATAATGATAATGGATGACAATGGGATGGTTCATTGCTGGTCATTATCATCCGTTCTTACCAATAATGGATGATAGGGTCGTGTTGATGGTAGTCAAATGTAGTAGCAATATTTGGCGATCATGATGGTAGTAATGGGTGATAATGGATGACATTTGGATGATATGGGAATAATATAGTGAATTAACCAATAAACACGTGACAATAATGATAATGGGTGATGTTTCGCAAGAGAGGGTGATGGCAATAACGTGGTTACTATTCAACCATGACAATATGGTTCATGCCAGTAACAGTGAACGATAGTAGTTAAATCATGATAATAAGGCTGTGTAATGGCCAACAAGGATTTGATAGTCAAATATGATTAATTAAGAATGATAATATTCATCAAATACAGTTTAGGATAAACATTAACCACTCAATGTACCACAGGCTGTGTCATGATGGCGTGCATCAACACGTTAAGCCAACTAGCTACATAGACTCAGCTGAGTGTTGCGCTCCACATACTGGTGAGTTTTGTCGCATATCTTTGTGAATGGCCAGCTGTAGTAGGAATATAGGTAAATGTTGATGATATGTGCACTTATGTCTCATAATCTGTTATATATTTTATACTTATTTATTTATCTACATGTAAAGATTAAAGGACATGTATCAATGCACGGGAGGTATGTAACAATGTATACATATGCACCTACGAAGGTATTTGTGGACATGTATTTCTGCACCATGTTTCCATTTATGGATGTAATCTATTGCACCGTAAATGCAATCTCTGGGGTCCAACCCCCAGGGGCACCTTGTTGGAGGGATAGTACGCCAAGCGCAAGCCGCCACCGGTGGGATCCAGCACCAGATCCATCTCCTGCAACACGACGGGTCTGCAGCAAGGAAGGCACCGTGGTGCACCGTGGTGCAACCCATTTTTTTGTGTGATCTATGTGCGATCTATGTCTCCAAGTCTCCAACTTTCTAAGGGTGTTCGGATGTGCTGTGTTTTTTGTTTCCAAATCTTGACTTGAGGTTCGGTTGGTCGAAAATGATCACATCATGTCGAGGATCTCTGCTGGAAAGGTTTGAGGTCACAACAAGAACCAGTTGGGGAGTCAAGATAAGTGCGCGGTGCTGAAAATCTTCGGATACTGTCTGTTGAGAGCTTGCGGAGTCTTGAAACTTGGGTGACCCTAGGACCGATGTTTTGGTTGATGTTTTCCAGCCACAAAAACAGTCCATGGCATTGTTGCAAGGAGACAACAAATGTGAAGCCATGGATTTCTTCAACCCACTTGGACGTACTGAAACCTGGGAATTTCCAATGTCCTCCCCAAGTCAACCAGCACAAAGTCTCGTGACTTCCTCTCACCAGCAGTATTCTTCACCCAATAAATCTGGTGGTTTCTCAAAATAGGGGTACCCCCAAATCATCCAATTCTAATTGATTAATGGCTACCCAGGATTAATAAACCTTTGGTTGATTAACTAGGGGGGTTCCCATTTTAATGGACAACCAAGGCTTTTAGGAGATAACCCCCTATTAATCAACCAGGGGTTTATTAATCCTGGGTAGCCATTAACTATTCTCAACAAAGCATCCATAACTTGGGGATACATCCATCTTTATAAACCACCATGTTCGGATTCAACACTGGTCGATCATCACTGGTCAATCCCCCGTGGCTATCACGTTGATCATTGTAGATTCAACGTTGGTTCACGTCATTGATGGACCCCACTGTCTCACTATTCACAATAAACACTCTCAAATAATTCTTCACCTAAAAAACTGCAGGTATAGGTGATTGATGATCTTGCTGGTATAAGAATGGCTCTATACCATGCGATGGTCACAGTTCACCACCAGATTTTCACGAAATTCTGGTTGGTGGTTGAACCAGCCAGTAGTTGTTTAACCACTATTGTTGCTTATCATCCCCTATTATTAGCCATGAACGGTAGAATATCATCCCCTATTCTTGTTTACTACTATCGTTGCTTGTCATTAATCTATTATCATCCCCTATTATTAGCCATGGTTAACCATGGTCAATCAAAGCACCAACCAGGGATTTCACGGGATTCCATGGCTGATCCACCGCTCAGGCCGCCTCATCACTGACGTTCAGCGCCAGCTGCAAGGCTTTGGAGGTCATCTTCGCTACACGCTCCGCGCCGTGGAGGAAGCTGGCGGCCTGCCTAGCGCAGCGGTGCGGGGGAACGCGGGGCTCAGGGTCTTGGGAAAGTTGAGATTTTTGGTGGTGCAAGAACTGTGGAACAGGTGTGGAACAGGAGGTTTTTAGTGCCAACAGTTGGGTTTCGATTCATTTCCGTGACATTTTGTTGAATTGTTTGGATGTTGCTGGAAGACAGCATGTCCAAATGATGGGATGTAGATGATGGAGATGTCATTGACATTTGACTCTGGGTCAAAACCCCGTACCCCTGGTTCCCTATCATTTACCATTGTTTTCCCTATAAAATGGTTGGTTATCATCCCCCATTATTGCTGGTTAATAATGACCCATAGCCATTTGTTGCTTCGATGAGACCTGAACTTGAGACTTGCCGCACTGCCTTGAAAGCACTGGTGGCGTACTTTCCTCCATCTCGCAACCGCTGATGTCCTACGAAGGCGTGGAAAGTGGTCATGCTAAATTCGAAGCAAAGAAAGCACCGATCTGGGAGCCTCTGGGGCCATAATCCTAAATGGTGCGATGGATCATGCGATTCATCAGCAAATCTATACAAATCTTTACAAATCTATCATCCGAACCAGCGCTATCAAAACATGGCACATCACAAAGATGATAAGGTGATTCACCAGCGAATCTACATCAATCTATCCGAACCTATCAAAACATGGCAAAAATCAACAAAGCTCCACTAACCTTTGCCAACTACACCAACTGAACCCCCAAAAGTTGACCAGGGCACCACCTGAGCTATGGCAACCCGTGCCCCCCAGGTGGTGCCCCCCCCCCACGGTGCCCGCCCCACGGTGGCCGTCCTTAACGCTGCAGTGGCCGTGGGTGTCGTCATGGCCGGGGCCCCCCTGGAACCCCCCCAGGCGCAGGTTGGCCAGGCCCGCGTGCAGCGACTCCACGGCGTCGTTGGGCCTGGCTGAGGGCGCCTGCCGGCGCCCCCTGGGCTGGGGCCATGCCCTGGGTCACGGTTGTTGGGATACAAAGCTTAAGGAAGGCGGCTACAGGGGCAGATGTCTCAGAAATTTCGGGGAAAAAAAAATGTTGTTGTTGTTGTTGTTGTTGTTGTTGTTGTTGTTGTTGTTGCTGGATTTTTGTCTCAACAAATGTCCCAACAAGTGACAACAAGAACTAGCTCGACCATCCCCAAGCACCGGTGCGAACAATCGTTGAATGCTATGAACTATTTAGGTTGGAACAAAAAGTCGACAACATGTCAGTTGCAAAAGCAACTAGCCGTCGTCAACCATCTGTGGCCAACCAACAAGCGAGCAACAAGAAACCCGTCCGTCAACCGACACTTAATCAATCAACATTGACCCCCAATCAATCATCAATTCACCAGCAACTATCACAAAAATAAATCATCAATCAACCACCAACCAAGCATCTGTCAACCATCAAGTAACCATGAAATAACTACCAAGTCACAAAACATTCAAGAATCAAATAACCACCATAACATCAACAATCAGCCACCAGTTAACCGTCCATTCACAATCAAAAAACAACCAATCAACCATCAATTCACCCTTCATCAATCATCAAAAAGGGTCTATCCACTAACAACCAATCAACCATCATTAACCATCACTAACCATTGTTAACCATCATTCTTAATCATTCACCATTGTAAATCACCATCATTAACCATTAACCATCCCCTAACAACCATCCAGTCACCATCCAAAAACCACCGCCAGCCCCCTGGCTCCTGGAGAAGTCGCCCAAGAGCTGTGCGCCGTTCTCCTGCTCCTTGACGTAGCCACCGAAGCCGTAGCCTTGGCCCGACGACAGCATAACACGTGGTGGTTGGTGGTGGTTGGCGGTGGTGGATTAGTGATGAGATTAGTGAGGTTGATGTGGTGCATGGATGGTTGAGAATTAATGGTTAGATTAGATTAAGTTATGGTTCAGTGATGGATTCAAGGTTGAGCGCTTGAGATTGGTTGATCATGAACGCTTCAGCCTTTAACCTCATGGTTGGTGGTTTAGTTGATGAGGTTAAGTGATGGTTGAGTCATGTGCAATTGTTGGTTAGTACACGGCTACACCTTGGTTGAATGATAGTGAATTGATCATTGGTGGCTATGAGTGACTCATGATGCGGAATCCATGGTCATGATGAGGATCAATGAATCGTTTACGATGGTTTCTTGGTGCCTATTGATCTGATTGTCCATGACGTTTGATGGTTACGTATGAATACCCTTGTGAGCTGCACGGACAATAGATCAAGACAAAAAAAAACACGGGATGGAGACAATACAAACCACCCCGCAATAGAAGTGCCATAATTCAACACAATATGACTGATACAATACTTTGAAAGGTTCGCATACTGTAGAACCAGTGGTTGGCACACTGTAGAACCAGTAGTTGATTGAACCGTGAGCAAACCATGGATGAAACGCCACTTGAACATCACATCATTTACCATCTCGGAAATGACATGGCAACGGGTATAAGCCATGATCAACACCAAGTGCGCCGTTACTCATCTACCCACTATACTCATCTGAGGCTGATATCCCAAACACGTCTGCCAGCTTGGACTTCGACCCAAACTTCTCCTGCAGAGCCCCGGGCCTTTGCCCTTGTTGAACTTCATCTTCTCTTCGATCGGAGAGCGGAAGAATTCATACCTCGAAGATCGGGTCTTTGAGGTCATAATCTCACAGAGGGTCGCCAAAGATCGACGTTAAAATGATGGCCATGCCATGGCAGGTCCCTGTATCAATGCTGAGCCTCTTTTCACAGGGACTTCCTGATGAACTGATCCCAGTGGCCACCAGAATTGCTGGTAAAACAACGCATTCCTTCATCTTCACCTATGAATAGGTCCTCTTCACACAAAAAAACACACAGCTGCCACGGCAAACACGTCTATGAATCATCCATGGCTGACCCCCGTCCCCATAAGAAATCATCAACTACCCATCAATTAATGATCAATTCGCCAACCAACCATCAATTCGTTCACTCAACCATTCACCAACCATCAATCCTCCAACCATCAACCAAACATTTCACCATCAAAATCCACCAATCCACCATTCATACCAATCCAATCCACCATGAAGACTCATCACCCAACAACTTCACCATCCTAACCCACCACATCTTTACATCCAACCAGGGCTGCCCAACCACCCAACCCCAGGGTCTCCAGGACCATCCATCCCCGCACGTTGCATGGCCCACCCCATGGCCCACGGCCGTTGGCCCCGCCAGGGCGCCCCTTGTTGCGCAGGTTCGTCAGCAGCTCCGGCTCCACGCCATGGCCCGTGACCACCGCGAAGCCCGTGCGTTCGAAGGCCTCCGAGAGCCTTCGGCTGATGGGTTCTGAAGCCAGTGACTGGGGACACCCCCAAGGTATTGTTGGGTTTATTAGCGATTAATGGGTTATGATTAGTGATTGGTACCCCCATCATAGATTATGGTTGGTATTTTGATTGATTATGATTAAATCATGGGTGTCCCACTTCACTGGTGATTATTAGCGATTAACAAGTCATCATATACTCAATGATTGTGATATACCATCATAGTTTGGTTGGTAGCGATTAAAGACATTTGTGTCCCATTAGAGTGATTGGTTATGATTGGTTATTATAATTGGTTTATTAGTAACTGGTTGACATGCCATTGTATATAGTGATTGGATATGTCAAGTCATCACAATAAACCTCAAGTGACATAAGGATACATGTATCACATTCATATATAGTATATCTGCAGATATAGTTATGTCTGTTTGATCAATACACAATACCACCATCTATGGTGATAAATCAATTGAATAAGATTCAACCTATAAAATGTTATCATGTATAGTGATTCAAGAAAATGACAGAGATGATCACAGAGATGATCGATGACGATGAGTTGATTAATGGGCTATACATAGTGGTTTCATACCACTAGTGGTTTATATACCAATACTGTTAGTGATGATGGTTGGTTATGAGTACTGGTCAGCTCTGAAAAAGCCGTTCACCAATGATCTTCGCTGTAAATGATGCTTGAAAATCGTGTAATTACAGTATTCGATGAAGGTCAATTGATGACAGATGATTCATGATGGTCAATGCTCGTTCATTCTCCACTCTCTGGTTCCTGCCACCATGGCTTATGCTTATGATGGTTTAAGGGCACAAAACATTATTGAGTTTGGTTTGATGACTTTGAGGCTCGAAGTGAACACGGAGCTTTGGTTGTGTGGTCCGTGCCTAAGCGTACGCTTAAGGATTGAAGGATTCACATCACATCGCTAGATCTAATCAACAACCATACTAATGTTCAGAGACTAGATAAGCACGAATCTTGACAAGATAGATCTGCGGATCAATACCCTGTACTCCTGCTGTATTCCCTATTATTGTTGGTATTTCTCCTCCATCATTGATGGTTAGTTGTCATATCTAAATATCATTGTTGATTATTGCTCATTTGCCATCATGAACCAGTAATTCCACCACAAAATTGATGGTTGGTTAATATTGAACCACAGCCATGGCGCGCATGTTGATCAAACAACACCATCCATCACAATCCCATCCAGTCCTTCGCGCCACCACCGTCTGCTTCTCCTTGACACCGTCGTACAAGGCGGAGATGTCCAGCACAGGGATAGACTGTCGCGACAAGCGTCAGGATATGGTGGTTTCTCAAAATAGGGGTACCGCCCCTAAATCATCCAATAATAGTCATTTATAGTAATAAACCAACCATTTTGGGGGGTCCCCTATTTTGAGAAACCACCCTGTGTTTCGGCATAACTAGAATGATCTAGAATGGATAGCCGTGCTATGGGTTCACTGGTGGATTGGAATGGTTGATTTTGATGATCAGTTGTTGATGGCTGGGTGGTTGCGGCTGATGCTTAACGATGCTTAATGTTGCTTAATTGATGGTTATTGGTGGTTGACTGGTGCTTAATTGGTGGTTGATTGGTGGTTAATTGGTGGTTGATTGGTGGTTAATTGGCGATTGATACAGCGAACAACCGGTGGATGTCTGCAGAACAACCTGTTGACGTTGAGGAATGTTGACCAAACTAGTTGAAGGATGATGCTAGGATGATAAGGCTCGCTTTCGACAATTTTTGAATCCGAGCACCGTACTTGCCAACGATGCTGCACAGGAATTCCAATCACACAAGGTTCAAACAACCATTTTTACCGCGAAGGACTCACAAACCATGCGCTGTTCTGGGGTGGCCGTATATCCAAGAGTTCCATGATCGTTTCAGACACAGAAAGCAACCATTTCGACCCATATCATCATCTCTGTCAAGCACTCGCCACTTAGACAGTGGAGGTTCTCCATCATCACCAGCATTTGAGACCAGTTCTCCCCCCTATATCTTGGAAAACCAGCAACTAAACCACTGCTTCATAGCCCGTTTCCATCATCACTTACCAGTGATTCAACATATCCCCTACCAGGCACCAGCAGGTCATGTTCCCCTGGACCTTGGTAGACATCATTTCTTCGATACTCTTCACGTCCGTGGGTTCGCCCAACTTGGTCTGATGGCCCTTCCTGGTATAGAGACCTGGAGCGAAAATTAGCACCAAGGACCATGGGGTTGGTGGTTTGGTTGTTTGGGTTGGTTGCGACTTGAAGCACGCGGAAATTGATCAACTAGATCTGACAGCCTCAGATTCGAACTGAGTCTTCAAGAATCATCTCTCATTTCATGGCACTTCTCTATTTCATGGTTCCACTTCACGTCATTTTGGAAATTCCTGGTTGCTTCATCAGCTGCATAAGCGTCGATTCAGGATGTGGTTTCATATGCTTGGTAGCCTTGGATCATGTTGAGATCAGTGTGTGGGTGAAAATGAACGGAACGATGACGTAGACCACCCTGATGTCCTCCTGGTTCGTTTCCTGCTGCAAAATGCAGGACTGCACACTACACCGGACTTGCACCAATCTTGTACCTGTGACCAAACTGTGTATGTCAAAGATCGTCAAACATGTTAAACTCTCAGCAGCCCTGCCTTGTGCTAAACGCATCATCTCCATCTTCCTTGGCTGTGCCATGGCGGGCAACAAGTGGGGGCCTGTGACTACAGCAGACTCAAGTTGGTCGACCGTTGGTCAAACCAAAACTACCAGCAGTTGATGTCCCCATCTTTGGTCTTTCTGACATCCAGGGTTGTTTTTCAGAGCAATGTTAATCCCGGATCAATCAACTCCATATAAGTTAAGCAATCGGGACCCCTATGAATCAACTTATTAATCCGGGTTGACATCACCCTGCAACCGTCACAACTTGGAAGCAGAGGTCGAGGCTACGCAATCGACAAAAGCGGCGATTTTATGCAAGCACCCTGGTGAACTCAGCCACTCCAAGTGCTCCGTTGGTTTGGCCCTGGGATTGTTCCACTGGACTCTAGTATTGAGGGTTGCACGGACCAATGAACAAGCCACTTCTCATGTCTTCCATGCAGGTACCTTGCTACATTGGATAATCCCATTTGTCTGTTTACGACGAACTTGCAACATGGATCAATGCTCCTTCTTTGCGGGTTTGATCAGAGTATTCCTGTATATCCTTGCATTTATTTCTTAGATGCCAACCAACATTTTTCCCCATGTTGATGATCATCTTTAGAGGCACAAGCAAAGAGGGGTGCGCCCAGCCTCGCTGGGGCCTACTTGGACCAGCCATGTGAAACCAAAGCCCCGTATGCTGCAACAGCAGCAGCAACAGCAGAACCAGCACCAGCAGAACAACCCAATCAGCAGAACCAGTAGCAGCAGCCCTAGGATATATTTGTGAAGACCAGCGTACCATTGCAGTTTGGCTCTTAACAAGATTCTTATTTCATAAGCATGGGGAGCATGGACATGCAAAATATCACCTTGCGAAGCTCTTCCCTGCGGCACACCGGCAAACAACTTCAGGATGGATGAAACACGAATAATCCAGCATCCAAAAAACAATCACTGAGCCGCAATGCTCTGCTGGCAACCACGAGATCTAGCATACACTGATTCTGATGCAAAGGACTTTCAAAAAACAATGGCGTAGAATGCCTTCGGGTGATAAATAAACAACCAGAAAATCGATCCAAAATCAATGCAAATGATATAGGCACATCCAAGTTAGACACCCAAAATGCTACTAGTTTTTGGTCAAACAAATTGACCTGAACATTTTGGATATGCATTCTTGCAAGGGCACGGTGTTTCACGAAGGCGCAACTGTGATTTGATCCACTTTAAGCTTCTCTGTCTATCGATCTATATATGTTTATCTCCACATTTTACCCTTTTGCCATTGTGTTTTGCTGTGAAGGTGTTGACCGCTGATTGATATTTAAACATGTCAAGATATGTGTCTAGGTCCCCTCCCCAATGGCACACCGAATATGAGACGACTTTCCGTAGATGAGACGCAATTTTATCAAGAATGTCCATTTCATAGGCTTTGGGGCTGGGAATGGCCCTTTTTGAGGGCACCTTCACAAAGAACGTCCATTTGGGTTTGGTGCTGGCAACACTCCGAAATGAGGTACTTTCGGAAAGAAATGAGCAATGAAATGTACAAAAACGTACATAAAATCTATACCGCCATGTATAGCCTATACCACCGTACTCATAGCTCAATTTCTTCGCCGTAACGGTACGTGCCTCACATGAGCACCACCCTCAAGCAACTCTGGAGACCCAAGCGTCGTCTGGTTGTAGATGGGCAACTTGCTTCCCCAGTTCATCATCTCTCCCACCCAAGTCTTCTCATAGAGGGGCGTTGACCTGGAGCTGGTTGACATTGGACCCCCCGAAGTGAAATGATTTCAAGCAGTTTCTTCAACAAGAAGAGTAGCAAATCTTTCCCCAAGTTGATCGTCATCTTTTTTAAAGAATTTGTTTCAACAAAAAATCGTAGAGCTCAGTCCAGCGGTAAAGATCAACAAACCTCCCACAGCAGCTGGGGGTTGACCCTCGGCAGCCAAGACACCCATCTTCCTTGCAGTGGAGGCACTCCACCACTGTGTCATAGTCTGGGACCACAAAGGCCTAACGGGCAGCATCCGGGACCAGCTATGCCAAGTTCAGCGACAAACAAGAACCGTTCACCAAGGACAAACCGCTGTCACAAAATCAGCAAACCAAACTCACATTGAAATGCACTCTGTTTCAGAATGATCTATTCATGATAGTTGGTACAAACAAGAGCTGGCCGCGAAAGAAAACAATTTTCCAACCAGCCTTCTCTTGAGAAGCCTACTACCGGTTCCACTACCAGCTGTTGATTCATAGGGAGCCCATCGTGTCACCTTGCACCCTAAGTTTCCTGCGCCAGCTTTTTGATGGACTTCTAAACCTCATCTACCCCAAGGGGTTGATTCTTGGATGACAATACCACTAGCGGTTGAGGGATCTCTCTGCTGTGTTCACTTTCCTGGTTGGAAAACCTACCTGGTTGGCAATCTTTGGACTTCACTATCCGTCAATAAGCATCATTACAGTATCAGTAGGTATCCCATGGTAGCCATTGCTAGTGTAATCCTCCGAACACCCCTCCCAATATCACATGGCTACCATCTATACCTTTACTGCCCATGCCTTGGGATTGTTGCTATCCCATGGTATCCCCTATACCTTTATTATCCCCTATTATTTACCATTATTACTATTCATCACTATATCCCATGGTATCCCCTATTAACAATGTTTGAAACCACCAACCAGCTCAAGGTTACCGCTAGGGCCGGCCCCCCGGTCTCCACCACCCGTCGCACCATCAAGGAGATTCGCCCTGGGTCGCGGTGTCCGGGTTTGGGATTAGGCACTCGGTGCACCACGTGCTTCAAACCTCGGGTGGTCAGGATAGGTGGCGATTCATGATAGTTGGTGATGGTGACTATCATCATACTAGTTGGGAATAGATGGGTGATGATAGTTGGGAATAGTTGGTGATAGTAGTGACTATTATCATCATAGTTGGTGATAGTAGTGACTATTATCATCATAGTTGGTGATAGTAGTGACTATTATCATCATAGTTGGTGATAGTAGTGACTATTATCATCATAGTTGGTGATAGTAGTGACTACTATCATAACAGTTGGTGACGGTTTGGTGATACTCGTTGATTCATGATAGTTGGTGATAGTTGGGAAAAGTCATGACACTAGTAGGGTCATGATATAACATGTGGATTTAACAACTCTGAGAAGAACCTTTCGGAATGAGGAATATATATATACATATATATACATACCTGAAGCTTCCTTTGAGCACTCTTATTTGCTCGAGGTCAAGTGGTGCTCGTTTCAATGAAAAATGTTCGTTTGGTAAATTTCTGCTCGAGGTGTGATTTCTGAATATTTATGATTCTGGTATGTCTACGTGTGTATGAAATGTAGTCGCGTGAACCCACCACCTCAGCCCTAGACACACAGCACAGTGCCTTTGCTCCTCTTCGAGCCGGTTGTGTCGGGATCCCAAGCTATCTCAAGCTGCTGGCCAGGTGAGCACTAAAGATGTACTGATGGCTTTGTGCTTATGACGGGTACAGTAGTTGTTACATGATGGGCCTTTCAAGGTGCTCTCATTTAAATACGGCTCACTCCACAGGCACGATCCCACTCCCTTCGGTAGGATAGCAGCACCCTGGACAAAGTTCTATTGCAAAGCCTGGCTGAATGCAGGCAATGCCGAGCAGAGCGTGAAACTCTCCCGATCATGTCCTCATCTGCCCAGCAGCTCGTGCCTCCGCAAGGGAACCAAATCGGTGTCTATAGACCAAACTATATTGTTTTCAACTCACAATGCGTGTTCTTAAGTTCCAGGCTGTGAGGGTTCAGCACATACTCGCAGTCTGGATCGTTGAGTTGATGCTGCATTTCCAACCTCAAACCACAACTGCTTTAACAATGGTGTCACTCAATTGGTTTCATTGATACTTGCAGCCTCGAAACACCACATGCTGCATAAGATGGACTTTAGGTCGAATATACCAGAGTTTCCACCCACGGCTTTTGGCCATACTTGCCAATGCCCCAAAGGCTTCCTTGGAGGAACTGGGCCCTTGGGAATCTTGGGGGAGTTACGTTGATGCAAAAGATAAAGAAAAACTCGGGCCCACAAAAAGAACAACCTTTATTATCTAGGCAAGGGGCTGTCATATCCCAACCATCTTTCACTGCATCCAGTGCTTTGGAGCGGCCTATCCAAAGATTGTCGCCCCCACAGTAGACAGTACGGAAGAAGTTGCAAGTAGCTTTGTTGCCCCATTTCAGAACACGAAGCATAGGCTGAAGGTCTTCCTGCATTGAAAAAATGGTTCAACCCGTTGAAAAAACAAGCAAACAAATCAATGATGGAAAGTAAGAACACAATGGTTGGGGAACCAACCCTGACCAACAAAAAGGAAATTAATCAAAAAAAGTCAGGAGCCTCAACATCACTGATAGCAAGCTGGTCCAGAACGCTTTCCAACCAAGCCCCGAGCACTGCAGCATCTGAGCCCTTTCCAAGGCCCCGTGGATAGCATTGTAGCCTTAGTGTTGGAGATGTTAAGACATGGTCTTTATCAGCCACCGTGAAATAAAGTGGTCATACCCCGAAATCCAAAGCAATAGAACTATGGGTTGTTCATGTCCATATCATATATCGGTTGTGTTTGGATGGCTTATGACACTGTCTTTTGTGAATCCAGAATATGTGCTTCAGCTTGAAAATGTTGCCATTGAAACCAAGCAACGATGTGATTTTCAGCTCTTTCTTACTGAACTCATGAACTGTCGTGGATTTCTTGTTGGCTTTGCACCAAGTGATGTAGGACGAAAATGCCCGTTCCAATTGCACTTCGAAGTTTGCATGTCCCCAAATGGCGCACCGTACTGCCAAAAAGATGATGCTAGCTGCCAAATCATCCTTGCCATAACCAGCTATTGCATAAGTGTGCGCAATATCAATCTTAATGGTCTTCGGGTTTTCTTGCAACTCTCGAAGGGCTGATGCTCTCCCAGCTTTGTAGGGGTTCGGATTGACATGGTTCGGCTCCAAGGTTCGGATGGGACCATGCGGTCCAAATCGATGCCAGTCCTTGGATATCAATGGTAAGATGGGGATTGAGTGGCCACCTCCCAAACGATGCTAGCTGTTTAAAATCATATTCCCTTGGGGTCAAAAACATTAGCACATGTTCTAGTTGCATACCAAAATTCAACACCATCACAGAGATGGCAGATACGGGTGGCATTGTAGCCTGTACGAAGTTTGTGGGCTGCCCGCAGCCAGGGCCAATCCCCTTTGGACCCGAGGTACTTGACATATACTCGGATTTGGCGTCCTCCAAACTCAACCTGTCCAAAAACCAAATTTGCCAAAGTCCATCCATGTAGCAATTCGAATCATTGGTTAATTTTTATCCCCAGTAACATCTATTGGTGTTTGCAGGGCTAGATCAAAATGAAAGATGTGGTAAAACTTTCAGTAAAACTTGTTATGGTTGGGCGCTGGTATGATGGTATCACATCGAATATGATTTCTCCTGAACACGCTATTTTAAGAGACCATTTACCAACCATTTTTTTGCGGGGACCTCCAAGCCCTCTGTCTCCAAGCGCTTGAGGTCGCTCACCAACGTTTCCACCAGTTGGTCGACCGTGGCCCCTTGCGGAGCATAGCACTCAGAGGGGAGCACCGTGAAGACCAGTCGAGTAGTGAAGGTGTGCCTCAAACTGCTGCCATGGAGCATGTCACCTTCCCTGAGCCCACTTAATTTTTGGAATGGAAAAAAAAACAAGCTTGTGATTAATTTGGCTTAGAGGTGCTTGGTCGATGGTACGCAATTTCCCCCAGTCCATCCCATAGCCGGCTGGTAAGAGATGATAAGCAAAGGGCGTTTCCCCAAGCCTCTGCCTTCATCTCCATGGATGTAAATTGGAATTGTTTGGGAGGGATGTTCTGGCACCAAACTTCCATCCACCCTGCTGTACCGGTCCCAGAATTGTTGGAGCATAGTCTGCGCTTCGTCCCATGTGTTCAATGTACGTCCCCCAAGAAAGAAGAACCCTTCGTACTTCCTATCGTTGAAACAAAGCTCCATCCAAGATGACAGATAAATCACAGGCCAAGACCTGACCACGATCTTGTTCTTCTTCTTCTTCAGCTTAACTTGAACATTCACGGAGCTAATGTCGACTGGCAGGGTTTTGTTTTTCCGATGAATCAACCGATGCATCGCTCGGCTATAGTTCCTACTATTCGTGGAGGTGTGGCGGCAGGCAAAATCATTGACCTGTTCATCATACACTCCTGGGCTTGATCAATGGTTCGGTGTCCAAAATAGTTCCAATGATTATACAGTACCCCTTGTTAAGATTGTAGCTTGAAGCACACCTGCTGGGGAAACAAAACCATGTTAATTCATAAGTGTACGAGGCTCCATGTTTCTGCAAAAGCTTGCGGGTCCTCTCAGCGTGTCGGAAAACCTCTTTGGCTGATGCCTGGGTGGCATTGATGCTTTGGTCACCAGGAATCACCCACCAGGAAGAACCAAGGCCTATGAATACCAAACAACATGAGGAGGCAACTGCGAATTTTGCATACCCATGGATCTCAATCAATAAACCCAGCTATGTTTCATGGGTTGAAAGGAGAATCATGAGAATCGCTGATCATCACTTTCTTGGCAAGATACACCTCTAGCAAAGGTGTCCACCAAGCCATCCACCGCCTCATCTTCAGAACTGGTGTAGCCTGTACCTAGGCCGCCACGAGGGATAGTTTAGGGCCTGTATTCGATTGTTCATGGAAATGGGTTTGGAATTTTTGCCACCTTTGACACCTGCTATCATTGATGGATGAACAATACCATTTTCATTGTTAGGGTGGAGAGATTGTCAGTATCTTCACTGAGAGTGTAGATCCAAATGGCTTTCTTCCATTCCTGAAATAAAATTGAATTGAAGCTGGCCAATCGGAACACCAAAGATTTCTGAAGATTTGGGTATGAAGCTTTTTAAAATCTAATGCCCGTTCAAAGGGATGGGAAGTACACCAGTGCAGACTAGTTACTCCGGTTGAATGCATCATCTTCAAGACCTGGCAGAGGGGTGGATAGCTGGCGCACACACAAGTTGGGATTCAAAGAATCAGAACAGCTTGACTTGTGGAGAAATTTTGGAGCCTCTGGTTTTGGATGTTTCAAAATGGTCCCGTTTGGAGCGTCTGGTTTTGAATGTTCATAAGGATCCCGTTTTGGAGCCTCTGGTTTTGGATGCTCATAATGGTCCCGTTTTGGAGCCTCTGGTTTTGGATGTTCATATGGTCACGTTTTGAAAGTTCATGGGTGCGAGCTCAAAATTCAGCAACATCATACTTTCGCATCCTTTCGTCAGCGTCGCTTGATGGTCATGATCCCCCTGCAGTACACAACCTTCTCAAAGCTCACAGTCAAAGTACCATGAAGCTTCAAACACTTACACTGAAACCGTTTTCTAACATAGAGATTTTGTGAAGAGGGTGTGTCCTGCAAACCCCGGATTCGATTTAGAGATGATAGGTCACAAAATGGTGGATATGTGAATCAACACATCCACGTCATTGATCTTTGATCAATCGAATTTGCACAGCCTGGAAGCTGCATATTGTATCAGTCACCCTTTGGGGACTTGGCGGCCTTCTTCTTAGCCTTAGACTTACCAGAGGCTTTCGCCTTGGCTTTAGCCTTGGGATCAGCTGCTGCCCTGCTTGGAGCGGCTGAGGCTGGACCACCACTCGACTTCATCGGCCTGAGTGAGGACAGGAAGCGGTGTTGGTGACATGAAGCAATGGGGGAACCAAAGCACCGAAAGAATGTGGTATATTGAAGGGACTCAAAGGGATGCATACGCATTGATCTAGTATTGGTCCAAGTTGCTTGGATCTCAAGAGCAGGGAATTCATTGAGACATCCAACTTCGTACATGTCACGAAATGCTCCTGGATCTTGGTTTTCTGTTCCCTTAGTAGGAAAGCAAGTTTCAGCATCTGAAGCATGGCACATCATTACTGTACACCAGCTTAGGCTACATACCAGTAGGATGTCATCAGTAAGTACCATTGAACTGCAGCCCAAAAACTTGGTAATTTTGTCTGGGTTCACAGTAGCTTCTGAAAGAAGAGTGCTCAAGCTGTCATACTCTGTGGTCATCTTGGTAAGTTGACTTTCCATTTGTCGAGCAAGCCTCACAGGGAGTTGAATCGTTCTGAATCATGTGGGATATGGCCGGGTCACAAAGAATCCTGCAATCAACACATGTTAATTATAAATACACTGTAAGCCACCAACGTAGTGCTGGCACTTGTTCCAACCAATTTCAGCCGGTCCTGCCAAAACCAAATATAAGATAGGAAGGACATGTGAGAATACATTCAAAAGTCCAGTCCAGCTCTCCCTGGATCTTGTCAATCTTCTTGCCCAGCACTTCCAACCAAGATGGTAGGACACTGAGTGGGCTAGTGTTCGCTGCGACGGTAGGGAAGGTCATCCTTGGTTGCTAATCATTGCAAAACACAACTATGTGATTGAAATGCCATACAAGCTGTTGCACGCAATATGCACACACATATATTCACCATACCCTTTAAGAACCTAGCTTGAAAGACATCACCCCGCTTGCGTTCGGCATTGCATTGCTCGGAGTACCCGCCCCGGCGACAGGAACCAACGCTTCGTCCGGGGCATCAAAGTCTGGCAAATCTGAGTCGAGGAGAGAACCAGAGTCGTCCTGGCAGGGCATGTAAATGGAATGGAGTTGGCATGGTATGACCTAGAAGACTAATATGGATCATTGCGCATTGACTAATTAACACACGACACGCATTTGTAAAACCCCATCCTCAGCAGCCATGTTACCTTCACGGTTCACTTGCTCTTCACGCACTTCTTTGGAAACAAAGGTCTCTGAAAGAACCATGAACACTTCTTCTTCACCATGGATCGCATTGACCCTGATACGCTGATTCTTGCGACCCCATTCCATAGCTTTTTGCACCATGGACCTAAGTAGTTGTTGGGTGAAGGTGGACACATATGAACCAAACACAAAATGACAAAGTTACAATAGCTGGAAACCATTACCAAGAAATATAGCTGAGGCCCTTGCTTGGACCAACCCTCTTTTGTTTCCAGGATGTGCTTGGAATACCAACCCCCTGCTTTGGCCCGCTCACTTGACTTGGCATACTTTTTCTTCACCTGGATCTCTAAGGTGGCAAAATTACCGTGCTCATTGAACATCTTCTTCAATTCCTCACCTTAGCAATTGGATGCTTAAATGGCAAACAGGGGATAACAGCAAGCATGGCTTCAACGAAATACATATGAACAAAATCAGCTAGGACACGTCCCTCTTTTGTTTCCCAAAGCTTCATTGCTTCAGGGCTACACTTGACCTTTCCACCCTTTGGCTTGAAGTACCGGTACAGCCTGGGGCACTGACATGAATGATCAAACCTAACTTGGTTCAGTGAACATCTTTCAAGCAACACACCCAAAAAAAATTACCCTTCGAAAGGGTAATTTTTTTTGGCTAAATTGTTACATGATCGATTCTACTTGTTCAATGAGTGTTGCACCACGTTCCCGCCTCCAGTATCCCTCCCTTGAAGAAGACACCTCTCCTCCAGCCTGGGACACCGAATCACCTGGCTCCGATTCCTCCAGGACTGTTGGAGTCGGAGGAGCTCCAGCTTCAGGCTGAGAGGACTGAACGGCTTCAACTGAAGCTGCTGGCAATGGGGAAGCGGTAATGCGAACATGTTCTTGGGGTGTCTCCAACAGAGTAGGCTTGTTCACCCCCTCAACTCCAGCCAGAACTGGTTGGCCTGGAATGGTTTCCGGTAAAGACATGGGGGATGGTGGCACTTGAGAATCAGCTACTGCTTCAACAATAGGAGCTTGCAACGGCTGAGATTCTTGAATTTGAGTATCCATGAAACTCTGAGCCGCATCGGGCAATCTGTCTGGCAATTCAATCTGTGTCTCTTGCGCAGGTGCCGGGGGATTTCCTGCGGAATAAGCACCATTAGATTGACCAAAGTGTTGCCCTCCTTAGATGTTGCATCCAGCTGGTACAGGCAAAATATCACAATAGAAAGTACAACACATATTACATACCAACACTCCCACAAGCACGGCACATATGATCTATAAACAAGTATCCTTCCACTTCGGTAAAAGGGCCTTCAGGTAAAGCCTGGTTGCTAGTCTTGCGTCTCAAGGCCAGCATTCGTTCACGGCTTTCCTTGGTAGTCAGGCAAAGGTGATGGTCTTAAAACTATTTTGGAAATCTACGAATGCTCTCAAGTTTTGAAAGGTGCCATCAAGTAACAGCGATCTTTCTTTCAAGATCACGCTTTCGGGCTTGAATGTCCCCAAAGCCAACACTTGCCATGCCCTCTTTCAAAGTATTGGCGCTGTGAAGACGACTGGTCATTCACCCAACAAACTCGACCAATGCTAGACCCAAAATGCTCTGAAATGTACATGTTGATCACGTGCGTGCAAGATTTGAACATCAAGTGTCAAAATGTTGCCACGGAAGTGAAGAAAACACCATCAGTTGCATCTTGTGAAAAACCTAAAAGAGCACTTTTTGAATGTGCGCTCGTTTGCACGAAAGTGCGCTCGTGTGCGCAAAAGTGCGCTCGTTGTGCGCACCATTTTGCGGAGACCATATCCACAAAATTTTGCTAATTAGGTGTTTTTTCAGAAAGAAACATCTTCCAGTCGAATTTGACAAGGTTGTTTCACCCGTGGGCATCTATTGCTCACATTTGGCTCTTTTGGCTGCATGGCTACCGGACTGAAGCTCCATCAGCTTGGAGGTCAAAGCTTTGTCGCCAAGCACCTGCGACAGGTTTGAAATGGCAACGGTTTTGGCATTAACTAGTAGAGGTTGAACCACCCTGAGCAGCATACACATGTTGAAGCTAAAGATTGCACATCAAGCCTGTTCCTTCAATTCATTGTAGAACTGCGTCATGGTGCTTTCCCATTCTGGTGGGATCCTAGAGAACGCCGTTGCGCTTTTCTGATTAACATCAAAGTTAATTGAAAGCCTTAAAACCCAAATGCCCTGAATAAAACTATGTCAACTCATATTTCAAAAGGGGGGTTAAGGGATTTGGCTTTTAAAGGCTTTCAATTTAGATTGGAGTTTACATTTGTCAGTGGCTAAAAACCCCCTCCTGCATGCTTTGGACGTCATTAAGTAAGTGACCACTTCCAAGAGATTGGCTTCCTCCCAAACGTCTCCCAATGGGAGCAGGTGAAACTGAGAGATCTCTTTCAGGGTTCTGTTGTACTGCGGTTTGAAGCGCAAGTCCCGACGGCCAGGACCAATGCCAGTCTCCCTGTGGTGCTCGAAGGCCCGGAGAAGGTTTCGTCCAAAGTCTACAGGGTATGCCCTTAGTAGCTTGAATTATGGCCAAAGATTCGTGCTGGGGAACTGGGTTCAACAATGTTGGCATATAATCCACCATTAATTAAGTCCAAGCTCCATCCAAATTAAGTCCAGCTTCTGTGACTTGGAAAGTGCGGCTGTGCCAACAAATCGTGCTTTGCCAGAGCCATCAACGTATTTTGTAGTTGTTTTGGCTGTAGTCCTCTTTTCCTTTTCTTCGCGGGTCAAAGCACCAAGGTCCACAAGAGTGATTTCTTTCATATTGCTCCAGAGACATGTTCGTTTTGGGCTCGGTCCCCCGTGAAGCTGCATCCAAAACTCCACCTTGTGCACCTAGGAATCGTGTTCTGAGGTGATAGGCACGATGATTGTTTCAATAGCCACGAACAGATGGAATACATATTGCGTATACCCCAAATTCATATCGATCCAAAGCATTTGCGCCACGATGAATTGGGACTTCAATCCCAGCGATGTGTGCAATGTTGGCTTTAAGGGCTGATGGGGGATAGAGGTCAACATGATGATTGGGGTTGGTCTTATTGTATGCTTGGCAATATTTTTCAAATGACGTTTGTGAATGGTAGCTCTTGAATGAGATTGGATAGTTCTGAGTGTTTGCAACATCAAAACAATACTAAAGCCCGCCAGAGAACAAACGCTACATGGTTGCATAACCATTCAAACCGCATCCATCTTCCAGCCAGACTTTGGAATGGCTGTTCCAGAACGAAGATGCAGTTCTGGGCCAGAACCAGTAGGATCACCAGGACACACCTCGGCAGGATGATATAATAGTCAACTGATTGACGGTATATTCTATAGCTCGTTGCAACCTATGACATCATTGAATGAAAGTGGTCAATCATAGTAGGATGAGCCACCCAGAAACAAATCCAATTCAAAAGCATTCAATCTCTCTTTGATCCTGTATTGATTGATACAAGATACCTTGACATCATAGTGTTGGAATTTCGAACCCAGCTCAAGAAAATATTGCCAGCTGAGTTAGCGTAGTTCCTCATCGATGTTCCCCGGGATGGAATTCCCCAGGATGAGCAGTCCGGCGCCAGCATCACCAGACTATCCGGCTCCATTGCCATGATCACCCAAAGGCACAGCCTCAGTGCCCAAGAGGTGGCAGCTGCAGCAGGGAAGCTCAGTAGCCAGAGTATGTTATACCATTGATGGAACACAGGTTAGGATTAAGAGTCAAGTTTCAGAAATCCTGGAGCTGTCAGGAAGTCCATGGTTTTTTTGTTGAACTCCCGGTCAAAGCTGGAAGTGCGGTAGCCAGCTTCATACCTTAAATATTAGGCTGATCTCGACATATATGATATGAATCGAAACCTTATCACTTTCTCTTAATTAAGGTAGCCACCAAGCTTTGGTAACGCTTTGTTCGCCAGCAAAGATCTCCAAGAAATCAAAACCAGGGTTTGGCATGAGGTCTTCGGTCCAGTTGAGGAGTAGGACCTAGGAAGTGAGAACGTTCGCGTCATGAATAGCACATGAATTGAACAGATTCAGAAACCAACGACGCCATTTTCCCCAAGAGCCAGGCCAGAGCGATGAGGACCTCGCAAGACAACACACGTTAAAGGGTGTGGTAAATTACATTGGTGGATATTGTAGGCTTGGCTGATTCAAAGTCAGACTAAGTCCCAATCCTTGGGGGCTTGTACGTGTTGAAGACGAGCAACGGGATCAGTCATCAACGGCATTGCTAGGACAGGTTTCCACGTATGCTCTCAGAACCACTTCAAAAAGCTGCAGTGTTCAAAGCTAAAGTCTTCGTAGATCGATTCAGAATGCTTTGTACAGGTTGGGACTTGATTCAACTCAAAATGGTTGGTATTCAAACCATGCCAGGGATGACGAGACACCAGTGATGCCTGCAGCGCCCACCAACCTGCCCGCTCTCGAGGCATTACCGCCTGCGCCGTGTTGACATTGAAAACCATCAAGGTCAGGAGGGACTGGGAATGATGGCGCTAGAGAACTTAAAGAGACAGAGGGAGAAAGGAGAGAGTTAGAGAAAGAGATGGACTACCATAAAGCAACATAAGATCTAGACGAACTGTTGGGTCAATGGCTATAAAATTTGATGTCCAAGTTTGAAATCGCACATGTTCGCAGTATAGAATGCAGTGCCGCATAGTGCAGCCATTTTCAATCGGCTGGCAGCAGCAACTTGTGTGCATGGAGCTGTCCCCACTGCTGTTGCTTCAGCATCTAGTTTCCACTGATTGCTAAGATGGATTGGAATTTGGTTCTGGTCACCAAATCATTCCCCACAAGCTCCCCAAGCAACTTGTTATCAAGTTGCGGGAATCCCCAAAAGACACGTATCACTGACGGATCAGATCGGTGTCGCCAAAGCAGCCGCATCATCCTTCACTCGGTATTGGCATATGCCTTAGAACCCCAGTTGCATCTACATGCTGAAGGAAAGAATGTGGGAGGAAACAAAATACTGACAGCATGGAATGAACGAGTCGAAAAATGGAAATGGAAGACTGAAAACATACTAATCCCGAACTGAAGTACCTCCTTTGCCAAAGCCTTTGCCTCCTCCTCTGTTTTTCCCGCTTTCAAGGCTTCTCTTCTTGCCTTATGCGAGGCGGATGACTTTCGAGAAAGTCTTTTCTTAGCCTTTGCTACCTCCTCTGCGTCTTTTCCCTCCTCCATAGCCGGTGACTTCCTCTTTGAACCCTTGGGCTCCTTTGCAACGGCTTTGTCATCCTTCGATGCATCCTCCTTTGACTCCTTCTTTGAATCCTTCTTTGAATCCTTCTTTGAATCCTTCTTTGAATCCTTCTTTGAAACCTTTGTTGAATCCTTCTTTGAAATCTCTTTTGAGTTCTCCTTCGAGTCATCCGCTGCCTTGTCACCTTTGGCCTTGCTCCTTGAAACCTTGGAGCCCTTGGCATCTGTGCTGGAAGTTGCTTTGTCCTTCCTGCTCCTAGATTTGGTAGGCGCTCCTTCAATTGCTGGGGCGGGATCAGTCGTGGTCTTGGCATCCTTTGTGTCCTCTGTAGGCTCAAACGCCTGGTCATCCTTTTGCTCAGGTTTCTGGGTCTTCCTCTTGGATTTTGCTTTGCAGCCAGCTGCTGGCTTGGCATCTTTGTCCTTGCTCTTGCTGCGGTCCTTCGCATCCTTCGCCTTAACCTCATCCTTATCGCCGTTTTTGCTTGGCGCTTTCCTCTTTCCACATTTGGCATCATCCTTGTTTTCGTGATTCCTTTCCTTGGCCTTGCCTCTGCTTTTTTTGGCCTTTGGGATGGGCTTGTCTTTATCATCTTTTGGTCGGTCATCCTCCTCATCCTGATACTCTTGCTCCTGACCATCCTCCGCATTCTCGTCATCCTCCTCTTCATGCTTTACCTGTCCTTTCCTACCTTTCCCTCGGCCTCGACCTCTCCCACGACCTCTCCCACGGCCGCTGCTCTTGGTTTGATCAGAGGGTGCAACAGCAGGCAAATCATCCAACACATCAGCTGGGCGAGGGTTCTTGTCCTCGACAGTCTCACCAGTGACCTGTGGCGATGAAAGCTTACAACCAATGATTGCTTACTTTAAGAATGTGATCTTTAATTTGATGTGGGTGAAATCATGTTGCAACATCCTACCAGGAATGTTGAACCATTTTTTGCAACCCCAACCTTGCAATCAGAAACTGTAGGATGAGTCTCCTCCAACCGAAGAGTGTTCGCTCGAAGAATGGAATCACTAGATGATCTTTTGTCAAGAGTTTCCTGCGCAGGCGAAGGCTCATCAGCGACGGCAAGTGGCAAAGTCTCCAGATTGTCCGGGCCTGAGCCAGAAGCAGCACGAGTATGGGACAAACCCTATCGGGTTCTCGGATGTTATGGGCTATTGATTGAACATGTTGACCCAGGAGATACTTAGTCAATCCACAATGGTTGTGGGTGAAACAGGTTTAAAGGCTTTCCCAGGCTAAAGTGGCCGTTTGGCTAATGCATAGTAGCTACTCCAGGTTTTGGTTTCGATGTCAGTTGCAAGGGGGACTCCAATATGTAATTTGACCCAGGTCGACTGCCGACCCACTAGTTACAATCCAGTGGGCGTGTTAGAACAGTGTTCAATCTCATCTATGAAGCCTAGATACAAACAGCTGGGGCTCGACTGGATGGCTTCTCCACGACAACTGGGATTGAAGTCTGTGATGTCAGAGGCGTTGCAGGCGGACGGGCAGGAGTCTCCTTCAGGGACAAATCCAGAGCATAGTTCGTTTGGATCTCCTCCTGTTCCAGCCGCAACAGCTCCTCCTGGAGCTGCAACAAGCGGAGCTCCTCTTCCAGAAGCGCTTGCTCCTGCATCTCCTCGCGATGTTGCAGCTCTAGCATCTCCACAATCTGCATAGCGCTGTGAGGGTCCTCGTTCTCCAAGGCCATGTCGAGCTGACCAAGCAAAGGATCAGGTTGTGGTTCAGCGATGGGTTCAGCGATAGGTTCAGCTATGGGTTCAGCGATAGGTTCAGCGATGGGTTCAGCGATGGGTTCAGCGATGGGTTCAGCCATGAGTTGAGCGGGTCGTCCTTTGCAAGGTTTGGATTCCAGCAACTCGCAGCTTCCCTTCAAACCACACTTGAGGCACTCACGGCCATGGGACGGAGACTTCACAATGTGATGTTTTCCAGGCCCTGGGAAATCATCATCGCCGTCTCTCGGGCCATTATCACCTGGGCTAAAAGGTCAACGCCATGTAAAGTTGATCAATTATGATTTATGGCGTTTCTTTTAATGATGATGTGATACTTGCTTATTCCCATGATTTATTTTGAGCTAAGAAACCTGAAGGTCCTTTCATCCAATCCAACGTAGTGTCAGCGCTAGTGGACTGGGGAGAAGTAGCATCACCTTCAAGCTCCAGGGCTAACCAGCAAGAACTACCATGAGGGATAAACGCTTGATCAATGAACACACACCCCACCTTTATCAATGGCAACTGGCTCTGTTGAGTCGGGTGCTTCTCCACCATCAGCAGCTGGTTCCTACCGCGTGCTTTGTGGATAGAGGATTGGGTGCAAGAAGGTAATCACACTTTCATCCACAATGGTTGAATTATTTTGAAACCATGCAACTACCATATGCCCAAGCCAAATCCTGCAGGGGTTCGACTTGCGTGGGTTCCACCATGGGGTCATCTTCCTCTGGCTCGCTTTCCCCACATTCCTCACTCAAACCCTCCAAGGCATCATGATCATCATCGTCAATTTCTTCAGCATGCTGAGGCCCGTTTGCAGAGCCTGGGTTGGTGTCAGCTGGAACTGTGGATGGGGTGGAACTGAACCAGCAGGATTGTCCAACAAACATGAAAAATAAATTGCATAGCAGGAACCCCCGTCAGAAGATCTTGGAGATGGATCCGGGATTGGTATGTCAGCAATGACCATAAGGTTACGCATTGCTACTTCACGTGGTCTATGTCCTCTCCTGGCAGACCTGGAAAATATGTAGATGAGCTTTCTGATGATCCATGCTTCCGCTCGAACAACTCTTCCTGAGAGAATGCAATCAAAGCAATGAGGGAGAAGATGGGAGAAGGGGAAATGCAGAATGTAGCGGATCATCCAAAACTATGCAGTGATCAGACAGCAGTAACCTCCAAAAAAATATCTTGTAAACATATCGATTGAGATTTATTGGGTGCACTGATTCAATATTACTAGTTGATTGGACATTGTTGTAAGTGCCTAGGCTCTGGAAGGTAAAGACTTACCTCGTGGCCGGCAGTGGTAAAGGAAACCTTCCACTGCTTCCGAGACGTCTTCCAAAGATGGCCTCAAGCCTTAGATCAAATAGCCCCAGAGTAAATGAAAGTATCGCAACATAGCCATTCTGAACATTCAGAAAGCATCACAAGAATCTAAAGTAGGCCAGGGGACCAAGAAATTGTATCACGGGTGAAAGGATAGCTGGATTCTGGCATACATCCATCCGAGACAAATCTTGGGCTTTCCCAATTTTGCACATAACACCAGTTCCAGCATCATTCACCAGCTGCCGGTTCTTCTTCCATTCTGAGATCACATGGCCGACAGGTGTGACAGCATCAGACGGCTGATCATCCGCCATCCTAATGGCCTATCCAATCTAAGCTTGGTCCAACACAGCTGCTATGGGGACGGCTGTGTGAAGTTGGCAGCACTGGTCAACAGATTGCAAATTGAAGCCATGCCCATTAGATTCTTGTCCCAAATCCTTCCACCAGCGGCCTCTCTGTTGTCAAAGCCGAAGCGTCTCGCACATCGCTGTACCTGGTGAGGCAGCGGTCGATCAAGAACCTGGCTGGGGGCGCACTCAGCACACAGGGCACACTTCAGGGCGATCAGTGAGGAAGGCAAAGGAGCTATTCGAACCACAATAGCTTTTGGCCCCAGGAACGGCATTCACATGGGCATATGACGCCATATGATTAATTGGTAGATCCTGATTGGGTCAGAACCCCTTAAATAGCTGATAGCGATCAATCAAGTAAGATGAATCTTTAAGTACCCCATGAATTGATCATAAACTGCTCGAATGCTAAAAAGTGAACGTTTGGTAAAAGAACGCTCGATTCCCAAAAAACATATACGAACAAGGGGTTGAGCAGAAAAGAACGCTCGTTGGAATCCCTAGGTATATATATATGGAATAATGACTATAGTTCACCTATACTATCATTGTCATGCATAATTATTATATACTATAATCGATAGTTAATTACTCCAAAATAGACTTCAGCTATACTTGGACACATCCAACGCTGCGAGATTCCAAGTGCACCAAGTGACGTCCATTGGACCATCGGCTCATCACCCTTGGGTGCAGCCGTTGCGTTGAAGACTGACACCACAGCATTTAGGACCCTCCAAGGCCAAGGTGGTTTTCCTATTGATAATGGTTATGAGTGGCTTAGTTAATCAACTATTGATACTGCTTGTTAGTAATGGTGAATTAGTGATAGTGATATATAATGGTTTCCCTATTGATAATGATCATGAAAGGCTGGTTAGAAGATGCTGAAGGGTACGACCATTGATGAAGAAACCGATGGCATTCTCAACAACTGGCCCTCCCTGTTGGGTGATCCGGAGTCCTTTGTCGCCGTATGGCAGGTTCGAGGAGTCCATGGTTGAAATCCGGGTGTGAAAACTCACAGCCACATAGCACTTCTCCTAGAAATATGGTCATGATCAACCACCCTACCATGATTGTCAACCACCATAATCACAACTGATTATAGCTGCATGGTGGTTTCTCGAAATAGGGGTCCCTCAGTTATCATCCTTCATATTGACCATTCCCAGCAATAAACCATCCATTTTGGAGGCCCCCCAGCTATTGAGAAACACGTGCATGTAGTATTATTAACCTTGCTGAACCATGAGTAGCCATCATGAACCGTTGATCAACCTTATTCAATCACAGCATCGCAAACCTCATCATCATTCACCCTCATTGACAGCTACAAAGTAACTACTACAACCGTAGGACAACCAGAAATAATCATAAATATACATCGGTTAAAACATGATTCAGTCACACATTAATCATCAATAAATCATCCTTTGACCATCCATCAGCCATCATTGCCATAAACTAATCATGAGTTGAGCATGACTCAATCATAATTCAGCGAATAATCAACCATTACTACCCATCAATTAATCGTCAGTCAACCGTAAGCCAACCATCGATCAGCCATCAATGAACAATACCGTATCACCGACCATCAATCAACCATCATTCGTCAATCAACCTTTCATCAACTATTTGTCAACCATTCATCAGCCGTCGATTGTCAATATCATTCACAATCATATTTACCAGCAATCATTCACCATCAGTATCAGTATCAGGCATCACTAGGCAGCCACCCTGAATCACTCATCACTAGTTATCTTTACTCACTAAAGTATCCATCAACATCTAATCAACCACTCTCAGGCATCAACCATCAGCCATCAATATCTAATCGTTGACTAATCAACCATCTAAGGAACCTAATCAAGTAGAAGTCAGGTGGTTAACTAATTCAACTAGATGACCGCACTTGATGACTAGCGAATTTCATTCAATCAATCAACCACTTAACAGATCTTTATAGAAGTTAATGAACCATTATATAACCACTTAATATATAGTAACCATCTAACTAAATCAACCACCTAACAGTAACCATTTAACCAAACATCGAATCATTCACCACCCATCCTTCGCCATGTCCGCGCCATGCGTCTCTCCCACGTTGATGATGAAGCTCTCCCCCGGAGGCCGTCGCACTTTCTGCCACTCCGTGGACCTGCCCTGGCAGCGACAGCAGTGAGAATCGCCGTGGTGAATCGCATGCTGAATCTGATGTTGGTTTCTGATTAGTAACCAACTAATGGAGAATTTACCAACAATAATAAGGGAAAACCATGGTTAATGATGGCTAATATGTTGGTTTCTGATTAGTGTAACCCCCCCAAGCAAGTAATGAAAATAGGCATGAAACCAACAGGTAGATACGATCATCAGAAACCAACAGGAAGTGAATCCATGAATCATTTGCATGAAATTCACCGAATCATGGGAAATTACAGCATGAATTATCATCCATGATGCAATTCACTGAATCATGAAATTACAGCATGCTGAGTGAATTGCGAATCATTACGTGGCGAAACGTGGCTGAGTTTTTCCTGAATCATGATCATTACAGTGGTTCCATCCTGAATTGACAATTTCTCATGGTCAAGTGGTGAATTCTCTGATTTATGAGTTAACAATGGTTTCTAGGGGGGATAATCATGGATAACCATTGTTAACGACTAGAAACCATTGTGAACCGTTGATAACCAACCATAATCCTGGATAATCCATAGGGAAACCAACCAGCTATGGGGATAGTCACCAACAATAATGGCTCATGATTCATGAGTTAAGAATATGGGTCTAATCATGGATAATCGCCAACAATAATGGTTGGTCAACGACTACTTGGAAAGATGGCTGCCATCGCCTGCATCTCGGCTCGTCCGTCCACTCCCTCGCCGGTGGCTTGGTCCACCAGGATCTGCAGGCCGCCCTGGCGCCACGGTGGTGGTCCAGGGGAGGTGGCGACCGGCTGGTGCCGTGGTGGTGGAAGTCGTGGCGAAATGATCCACCATCATGACCACTAGCATAACCAACCATTGAATGGTGATCAAGTCTGGGAGAAATGGTATTAGTGGGTCAAAGATGGTATCACTAGTGGTTAATCAAATGGTATTTCTAGTGGTTCAATGGATGTTACTACTGGTTAAATGGCCTGTTGGCTAGTTACTGAATGGTAGTCCTAGTATTGCTAGTGGCTAAGTCTTGGATAAAGCCATTGGCTAAACTAGCGGGTCAATATCATTCAATAGTGGCTCAATGGTATTATCAGTGGTAAAATGGATATTGTTCAATTTGCTTAAATCATTTAGCTAAATCATGCTTGCATCCATCAAATCATCATCATTTAGCTAAATTTTTAAATCATCATTACTAGTGATTTAACCAACTTGATCAATTGGCCCAATGAAGTCATGGGTTTATCAGCTGGTTGTCGCGCTGCCATTTCACAGGAACCACAATTAATTGGTCCACAAAGATTCGAACAGAGCCGAAAGCCACACCGGCAGTGTGAGCTTCCCTGTCAATGCGTGATGTTTTTGGAAGGGATGGTTCAGGGGGGACCCTCATGAATGGCTAGTGATGCAGGTTGTTGGATTGAAATCTTGGGTAAGCCAAGCTGCGATGTGGAAAGCTATGAGTCATTAGCTGTTTCACAGTGGCAGCTGTATGCTGAGCTACGATGGCTTGGTGGCAGCTGAAGTTTCATCCTACGGACCAAACATCCAGCAAGTACAGGCAGCAGCACAATGGTTAATAACAATGGTAAGAAAAATGGTGAATATCAATGGTTAACAATAATGGTTCGACATCCAACCAGCTGAATAACTGGGGCAATCTTTTCAAAAACAAATCTGTTTCGAGTGTTCACGATGAAAGAATTGTCGTCCACTTGTGAATCCACATCAGTATGACCTACTTAGTGGTTTCCCAAGCCATAGGGGACCCCTCAAGTTATGGTTGGTTACTTTCTATCAATTGCTAAACAACTTAACTATAACTGGGGGTACCCCAGCTATTCAAAAACTTTTGGTACTTGTTTATATAGCCATGATTCTTGGTCATCATCTCCATATTCCCCTATTAACAACCATTAAAACCACCTACAAAATCCTGTAAACCATTATTGAGCATGAAAATCACCAGCCTTAACGATGATATGGTTTTGAAAATCACCAGCCTTAACCACTATCTACCATGATAATCCTTAACCACTATAATTCCCCACAAAACCATAAACAACACCCACCACTTATCACTCTAATCCATGACCCAAGCGGCCCTTCTCGCACCGAACAGCCCGCTCATCGCCTCCGAATCTTCATCGCCCTGATCACCTGGCATCGATGCCGATCATTCGCCCTGACGGTTGGTTAAGCTTCATCAAATTGATCAACAGCTTAAGCATGACTAGTGAATGGTTAGTGAACTATATGCTTAGTGAACTATATCAAGAATCGTTTAGGCCATCAAGAATAACAGCGAATGATCAACAGCTTAACCATGATGATCAACGGCTTCCAAATGATCAACGGCTTCCAAATTAATGGTGCAGAATGGTTTATCAATAAGAATGGCTGGCGAACTATGGATCAAAAGCGAATGATCGGTGATCAACAGCTTAGCAATGATGGTGAAAACAATGCCATTCTAAAGCTTAACGTTTATCATTGATGCCAGCAATGGTGAACAATGTTTATCAATAGGAATGGTTGGTGAACTAGATGGTTTAGCAAACTATATGGTCAAGCTTCATGCAATTGATCCACCACCCTTCACCCTTAACCAAAGATGAACCACTCATAATCGCTTTTGACTATTCTTCACTGTCCTTGTTGTTTGATCACCATTCTTAACCGTCATCTTAACCGTGAATATTCCCAGTCATGACAGCTCGGAACCTTTCTTAATCATCCTTGTTGGAGATGAATTATCTTTTTCTTAACAATTCTTGAAAACATAATCACAACTATTAACCATTCTTACCTTTAGATCAACCACGGCCCTTAAGCAGTTATGACCAATTATGACCATTCTTAACCATTGATCGTAACCATGCGATCACCACGCTTGGAGCTTCCCCCGCGTTGAACCGTTGCAGCTGGGAGGCTGGTGGTGATCAAGGAGAAGAGCGTACGATCCCAGTGGGGCTGGATGCGCTCCTAACGGGGACGGACGGCTGGATCGGTGGTCCGTGGTGAACCAAGGCCACGGGTTGATGGATGTGAGACGCTGTGGGTTGTGTGGTTTGTTGATGGTTTTTGATGCCTAGTGATGGTTATTGATGATAATTGAGGACTATTGATGGGTGATTGATGACTATTGATGGGTGATTGATGACTGATGGTTGATCGATGACTATTGATGGGTGATTGATGACTATTGATGGGTGATTGATGACGATGATTGATTGATGACTGATGGTTGATCGATGACTATTGATGGTTGATTGACGCTTAGTAATGCTTCATGAATAGATTCATGAATCCTGGAATGATTTAACACTGACCAGCTTAATTGTCCTCCATTAATGTGCATAAGGCATAAGCGATAGCTCAATGGGCTACTTTGGATGCTGATGATATACCTAACCAATATGTAAGATTGTAATGGTCGTCCAGTTGACCATTGTCAATTGAGGAAATTGTACAATGGGTTCATCCTACACAATGGTCAGCCACTATCAAAACTACCTTTCACCTCAAATCGAAATGCAACTCTCAAAGACCCAAACTCTGGACAACCCATGTATCTTTGAGGTTTGCATTTTGATCAACGAAAGATCATGTTCAAGTTCATGTTCAAGTCCTTGTTGAAGGTCAAGTTCACGAAATCAGCGTTTCTCAAAATAGTGGACCCCCCAAAATCATCCAGTTTATCAACCATTTATAGAAACAAACTCCAACCATACCTTTGGGGTCCCCAGCCACTGGCTAGGTCGAAACCACCAGCCCCGTCATCCTCGATCTGCCCTTAGTGCCCGTTCCACACCTGGTCCTCTGCTGGGGGAGCATCTTGGGGCGGATAATGTGCGATGGTCACCTTGAAACCACGTCTGAAGCCATGGGTTTGTTCGCAGCAAGAATCTATGGTCAGACCGGGCACTTATCACGGTGATCTGACAATGACCATTGATAACTATCAATAACTACTAGAATCAATAGCATCAATAACCATTAACAACAATCAATAGATTGTTATAACTTATTAAGGCTTATTAATGGTAATTGACAACAATCAATAAGCATCAATAACCATTAATAAGCACCAATGACTCATAACCATTTATGCCCATTAATAACCCTCAAAAACCGTGAATAAACATCAATCACTCAATGAATGACGATGGTAAACTGATCAACCACCAACGACTATGACCAACAGCTGATAAGCACTGATGATTGGGGATTGGCAACCACTGTAACTACTGATTTGAGGCCATTGATAACAGCCAATGATCGACCGTCAATAACCACCATCCATGGACATTGCGCCAGCGTGCGCGGAGTCTCCAGAGTCGCGCCAAGTCCATGGCTAGTAACCTGGTGATTGTTGGGGGGTCGGTGATTTTTTTGATTGTGAATGTACCACCATTGGGAAATCATGGGATATCAACGGTTCACACAGGCCATAGATGGCAACTTTAGTACCGCCAAAGATATAAAAACAGCTTGAGCACAACAAACATCTAGCTTGATTGTGTTTGATTCACATAAGATCAATTCCACATCACTATTATGTTTCATTTATAGGATCAATTCCACATATTTCCACACAATATATTCATAATCATTGTTTCATTATTTCATTTCATTCCATTTTGCAAATACACAAGCAATATGAATATCATTTCATCATATCTTCCCCATTTCATTATTTCATCATGTCAGAATTTCACATCATTCCATTATATTCATCCCACTCTTCCCATTCATTTGGGATCAATTCCACATATTTCCTCATCACTTCGGAATGGGAAGATCCCACATACTTCCACATATTTCCTCATGCATTACTGTTTCCAATTTCTTTCACTGCGGCTGCGCCAAGATGCTGGCCACAGCGGAGCGCGCTTGGCTTTGGAGCGGAAGAAGTCCTGCCATCGAGCGCGATCGACCCGGGGTTCAGCCCTTGGGGTTCAGCCCTAGGTCATGGATGATGATGACACCTGAGAAGTGTGTTCGTACTTTTTGACACGTCGATCAGGATTTTTTTGATGACATGACATGATGGAAGTAACTCCTAGTGATGACTACACTGATTACTACTGTGATGATGATGATGATGATGATGATGATGATGATGATGATGATGATGATGATGATGATGGCCGGTGAAGCGCGCAATGTGGGGCCCAAGTAACGACCAGAATGGTATAGGAGCTTGCACAAGACCACTATACGGGGATGATATAGGAATTCCTGCGATCAGGGATAAACCGATGAGATAGCATACGATAGCGAGATTCGCAAATCCTTTGAGAGACCAGTGATGCATGAAGTACAGCAGCTCAAGGGTTTTGTGTATAGATATTATAGAATATTATAATGTCAGGTTCGGTGTGTATACCAAACAAATATACATATACACTTGCAGCACCGATGCATCTAAGTACAAAATACCAACCCAAGATGGTCCACGTGTTTCTTTTGCAACAGCGCCACACGGGTCAAAATCGGTCGAAGTTTGGAAGCACTGTGAAGTTCACAGTCAACGGCAACTGATAAGAACTTGTCACCCGAAAAAAAAAAAGGTCTGCTCACCACTATCTCCAACAGGAAGCCGTATATAAGGAGAATGGTTCAAGAAAGATTGCGTATGTTTTACAGTGGCTTTAAGTACCAGGTTCTTATATGTACATTTTTTGTAGAACTGTTTCTTCCATATTGAATAATTAATTAAATAGAATATACTATCAGTAAACCATACTCAAATGACAAGACCAATAACTCAAACATTTTCACCAACCACTGTCAAATTTCACCTCACCATCCTCGAGATGCCGAATATCTTGCGGGCAGGCAGTATTCCATCTACTCGACCATCCCCTCCACGCACTCCATTTCCAATGTCCTTGGAGATCCCCAAGGCCAAAGCAAAGAGCCTCAGAAACGTTGTGGCGAGTTTGGCACGTCAGGCAGGGTGAATTGCTGAGAATTTGCCCTCTAAATATCCAGGTGAATGCATGCGAATGCTGCATATATCCATCAAACTGCCTGAAAATAGTGATTCTGATAGAAATATCCAGCAATTGGATGAATAATGAATATCTGGTACTTAATTGAGAAGAACTGAAACTCTGAGCTGATACAGCAACACGATGCCATTCCTGAAAATACCGCCAAACCTTCGTCAACAATACTCACAATACTCATTTGTCAAAAGTAAATCACCTTGCGAGTCACCGTTCTCCGTATTATAGTCCAATCATTCACCATATTTGCCAATCATTATATAACCATATTATTAACCATTGTATAACCATTATAATCCTTATTAACCACTATGTAACCATTGTAATCCTATTATTAACCATTATATAACCATTATATAACCATTATATAACCATAACATGCCACTTATCGAACCCAGAACATGCCATAACCACCTGTCTTTGCCCAGCGACTCATGCATGGTGTTGGCCAATTTCTCCATTTCCCGATAGAAGGCTCCAGTCACATGTCGGAGCTCGGGCACCTGGCAACAGGTGGATGGCCTGGGAGCTGGTGGTTTCTCTCAGTTGCAAGCCCCATGAAAAATATTAGTCAACCAACCACTTGTTAATAATCAAATCATTACTAGGGAAAAAATAACATGTTTGTTATTAATAGGGATTATTACTAGGGAAAAAATATTAGTCAAATATTAGTCAACCATTTGTTAGTATAATTACTAGGGAAAAAATAAAACATGTTTCAAAACACCAGCCAGACTAATTAGCAATGTTTATGCTATTTGTGTTGGATCTGCGTCTGCATATCTAACACCATGACACCTACCCAAAAGCAATCTCGAATGCACGTACAAATTGTTCTCTAGAAACTTTGGTATCGTGAGCCATCATTCGTCACCCGGATCTATCCACTAGCTACAATAATTCTAGAAGAATGATCCTGTCATGTCATCTTCACTGAAAACATGATAGGATTACTATGGATCGTTTCTATTTTGCTACAGTATGATACTTGTAGAATAACTGATGATTGTATATATAGAATCTATACCTGTAACACGATATCATGAATATGTGACAGTATCAATAGTATTACTATAAAAAATATTTACCTAGTAGTAGTAATTTTGCACGGGCGTCATCGTCTACTAGTACTTTTGCAATGGGTTATTATTTTTTCCAATTGGGTTCGTGCGCCGTTGGGGGTATAAAACAGAAGCCCCTCCGGCGCGAAGCTAAGCCAAAAAAAAGTTCGAAGTCTAAACATTTGATGAGTTCAAATGATGAAGTGTCTAAATGAGTCAAAGTTCAAACTAGTGTCATCAAGTGTCTAAATAAGTCAGACATAGTTCAAATTTGTGACTGTGGGTCAGTTTACCCTTCGTCCCCCTGGTTCCCCCATCATTAACCAGCTTGTTTTCCCTATAGTTTCGTTGGTTATATAATCCCCCATTATTGCTGGTTAACTGCTTGACCCGTGGCCATATGTAGTCAGCACCCGGTGCTATATTTCCCCCATTATTGTTGGGTATTATCCTCTACCATTAACCCCCATGTCTAAATGAGTCAAATTGATGATGTTCAAATTGATGAGTTCAAAACCCCTATGAGTCAAATTGATGGTTGAACTCATCAAACCCCCATAGTTCAAAAATGTTCAAATTGATACGTCAAACACCGATGCATCACTGATCCTTGGGAGCTGGCCGCCTCGCTGGGCCACTGCTGCGACTGCTCGGGATGCTTGGCCGTAGAGCTGTAGAACTCCCTCCCTGGGGCGCAGGAGAACTCACGTCGACTGGGGAGGTACCAAAAAATCCACCAGTTGCGGCACTTGAAGTTGTCGTAGGTCTTTGCGCTCCAGGCTTTTCTCCATGTTTTTTGACATGCAGCTGTCTCAAGGAATATCCCAAGGATTCCCAAGGATTGTCCCCAAGTATTGTGGCCAAGTAGTGTCGCCAAGCAATGTCCTCAAATTCCAAGTAATTATTGTTCTAAGTATGGTTCCTTACGATCATTTTCCCTTAAGAGTGTGATTTCTTCCAGACCGAAATCCACGGAGGTGACTGGTTTTGAGGGACATGATCTACGGCTGGGTGTGCGGATGGGGGCTGGGATATGACCACAGTAAGTAACCCTGTAAGGTGAGTTATAAACCCTGTAACAAGCCATAAGCATGGTGCACGTAACCAGCCACTAAGTGGGAATGCAGATCCAAACATGGACCCAATCTCAGCGAGTACTTTCCTCACCTTCATCCGAAGTGTAGTACGGCTCGTTCCAATCGATCTCCACGGAAGTGTTCTTGATCAGGAGCCATTCGTTCAGAATGTTTCCTGGGAGCTGGGACAACCAACAACCAACAAGGTCAACAACCAACCATCAAGGTCAACAACCAACCAACAACATCAACAACCCCAACCAAGCAGCTGTATATAGTATATCCCTACTACTGTTGCTTGTTAAGGCTCCATTTCACCAACCTGAACCAACAGGTCGACCTGGACAGCCCCCGCCTTGGTCGTCCCGCTGCTGGGGTTTGTAGTACTTGCCCTCAGGCGAGGTCACAGAGCCATAGGACCTGGGTGGATAGCCCTGGGGCTCCTGGTACTGCTCCTGGCGCGGCGCTGCAGGGGTGTCCCACCGGGCACCTGGTGTTTCGGGAAGGGCTGCCCCAAGAAACCCATGGGAAGCTGCGCAAAAACCCAGACCACTTGGATGCCCCAGGTGGTGAACACCATGGATTGGCACAACTGCTCCGATGATGACATCTCACTGAGTCGCGGTATGCTGATGAAAGTCCCTTAAAGATGGGGAGCACGATTCATGAGATGCTTGCAAGTACCATTGTTGGATGTGGTCTGGCCTTTACACAGTTGCTGCCAAACACCAGCAGCTGACATGAAATTGCTCATGTGAAACCTCTCATAGCCATTTTTGGGCACTCAATCACACAGCCGCTCTCCCAGTCGTCACTGGTTACAGCATCGTTTAGCTTACACATGCGTTTCACCCTGTTGCTCATTCCCTAGTCCGCATTGCAAAACCCATGAAATTTACTGGTTGGTGGTTTGCAGTTTCAACGCCTGTGAAAAATATCTTTGTCAACCAACCAGCAAATCAGCAATTTGGTAATACATTTGGGAAAAATATCAATCAAACCACCAACCAATAGTTGTTTAACCATTGCTACTGATTGTCATTCCCTATTATCATTTTTATGATTATCATTATTGTCATTGTTATTTTACGTTATCTTTCTTATCATTAACCATTATCAATTAATGGCTAAAACTTATTGCTCAACCCCCAGAAAAAACCCATAAAACCCTACTCAAAAAAGAAAACACCACCCACCAGTTTCCCCTGAAGGACTACCAAATCAGTGCCTGGAAGTCCCGTCGTTGTGATGCTCCCGTCCTTGGCGTGCGTTGGCAGTGCAAAAAACTCTCGCGAGGTGTCGATCGTCTTGCTGATCAGTCCCTGGCGCAGTCGGAAGTGGGTTGGTTGGTGGTTTCAATCCATGGTTTATATAATGGATGATACACATGGTTATACTATAGTGATCATTGGTTGGTTGTATATGGCTACTAGTGGCTCATAATGGTTAACTATAGTGGATAATAATGGCTATACACGGCTGTAAGGGTTCATAACAATCACTGGTTAGTGGTTGAACCACCCCTATGAAAAATATTATGTCTGTCAACCAGCCAATTGTGAATGACTACTTGGGAAAAGAACAAATGTTTGAAACCACCAACCAGATGGGTTGGTTGTCCTGGCACATGCATGGCCTTTGTCACGAACCTTGGTGGGCAAACCTCAGCGCCTGAAAAGACACGAAGTTCCTTTGAATTTGTTTATTAGTAATGATGTTTACCATTGGATGATTTGGGGGCAGCCCGACGACTTGAGAAACTTCCATGTGAATTCCTTCGAACTCGATATTTGATGCCTTGAAGCCAGACTGTTGGAGCCAATTCAACATGCTGCGGCTTGGCCGTGATTACAGCCCCCGCACCTCTGGAAAACCAACGTCCACCAGAGCCACCTCAGCATTTCTGGGAATTTGATGCTGGTTGGGTGGGGAGAGAGAGAGAGAGACCCATGGACCCATGGTAGGGATAATATGGTTGCGGCTCAAGCTCTTAACCAAAAGCCATGGTTCGGTGAACGTCCCAACAGTTAGACCAGAAAGCTATGATCCTTTCGACTGGGAAAGCCGCCATGCCAATGTGGGGTTGACCTTCCTGAGCCATAGCTGTGGTAGACATCTGGTGCCTGCGGCTTTCTGCGCAAAGGCTCAAATGTCCAAAAACTATCTAGCCTTTAGAGGAATCGTCATCATCATCGGCGTCGTCGTCATCATTATCATCGTCGTCGCGCCATCATCACCGTCGTCGTCATCATCATCGACAGCAGCAGCAACAGCAGCAGCAACAGCAAAACTGCTCTGTCCACCTTCAAATGGCCATATATCATATATCTGCATTGTGGATCATTTCGAATCACTCACTGCACCGCTAATGTAGCTAGCTGGTGATTTTATCAAGTGGGGCGGTTCACCTTTGACCCATCCCAGTCGTCCAAATGAGAGGATGTAGCAAGGTTCGAAATCTCTGGGCCTGGGGAAATCAAATGTACTTTTCTTGACCGTGGTGAAGCTTCCAACCCCACGATACTTAAGCGTCATGAAAATGGCTAGCTTGACTTGGCCAGGGGGTTCTCAAGTCATGGGAGTACCCCAAATCATCCTTTCTATCATTCATTTACAGCAAAAAACGCTTTGTTTGGGGTTCCCAACGGCTTGAGAAAGCCCCAATTTCCTTCAAAGAACTCGGCTGCCACTCTGCTGGGGCAGCCCTGAGATTCTGAGGTCGGGACCATTCCTTTGGTTTCAAAGGCGTTCCTGCGATGCAACTGCTGTAGCAACCCCCAAGGGCACCAACGGATGGGGGGTTCTGAAGCTTCGGAATTGGTTGGAGTTTATTTCTAGAAATGATTAATAAAAACTGGATGGTAACTGGGGCTACCTCTATTTTGAGAACCCCCCTTTCGGATCTAGATGATGGCACCGGGCATAAATGTGGCCCGTAACATGGTGCCACAGTACAAAGTGGGAATAACATGAAGTGTCTGAAACCTTTCAGTGTAGGTCGGTATGGGTCGTAGCACAAAAATGTTCTATAACATTATAAAACTCATGGCTTCCGTTCATTTCGAAGCGAGAATATCCCTACATAGAGCATGGAATCACAGACTTCGGATTGAGCTCCTGAGTTTCTTCACTTCCGCATCTTGTTCTTCGGGGCTGCCGCGTGCAAACTTGGCAACGGAGACCTGTGACTCAGCAGTGACTCAGCACAACTGTGAAGCAGCGAAGCACAGTGGTAGGGTCGGGAGGCAGGTCACCACAACTGGTTCATTAGAAGATCTGGATGTGGGTCAAAACCCCGTACCCCTGGTTCCCCTATCATACCATTGCTTTCCCTGATTTGGTTGGTCATTATAAGCCATTATTGATGGTTAATATTGACCCATAGCCATCTAGGATTTGTTTCTTTAGATGATGGGATATGGCGGGTGGTAACCAAAACTGTTCTTGAGACAGGTAGAACCAAACACACTCGCACTCTTGGGCACAGGTGGGAATGAAGTTAACATGTCATAGTTTCCCTGATTTAATGGTTCACCTGGCAGCATCCTCCAGTTCTCAAGATTAGCGAACTCAGCGTCCGCATCAAAAGCTTTTCAGCACGCAAAGCTTATCATATGGGGGGGGGTTCTCAAAATGAGGGACCCCCACAATGGTTGCTTCATTGCCATAAATGGTTCATAGTAGATGATTTGGGGGTACCCCCGCTTTGAGAAACACCCATATGGTCTTTGAAAGTTGGGGTGGCCCAAGTTCCAGTAGTTGCGTGTCCAGGACCGAAGTGTGGGGCAACTGTGGATCTTTTCTTTTGTGAGTGCTTTCAATGACTAAAGCATAGACTTTAGTTTGCACCATTCTGTCATGCCCACATACCCATGTTGTGAGACACCAACAGTTTAGTAATTGGATGACCCTATTAAATACACAATTTGTGAAAATCCACAATTTGTGAAAATCCTGGCTTTAGCACATCTAACCCTTGTTGCGGCTATGGAACCCAATAGTCCATATTAAACAGGTTCATAATCAAATGGTTGATATTGATTGCTAATGATCAATTTTTATGGATACTAACCATCTAAGGATGAAACCTGTCAATTGGAACCCACAAAATCATAATGACTACTACTGCATATAGACGTATATGTAATCATAATCTTAATTTGTTCCGAACTTGTTAAAACTCATAATCATACATTATAGCCCTATCAGTTCATTAGTTTCGAAATTCGTAATTTTGGTTCTATACGGATGGCTCATTGGTTCCCAATAGTTCAAAAAAAATATGTAATCATGTATGATTCATGTTCTGATAAGTACCCAATTAGTTCCTGAATCAATGTTCGTTACTTCCTAAATTAGTTCCTAATACTTCCTTAATTACGTATATACATAATATTCATTAGAGTTCCCAAAATCTATGTAATTAGTACCTAATAAGTCCTAAAGTCATGAATCAACATAATTATGGATTATGATTTTGAATGATTAAAATGTTCATGAGTTCCTACCAATACTTCCCAAATCATACCAATGATTATAATTATTAGCCCATTATTGCCCAATAATAATGACTAATCGTTACTCATGGCTATCTTATAATCATCCTTGGTGGCTTTTAGATCCCTTGCAAAAAATCAAACTGTTAGCGGCGAAAAATGGCAAATCAATCATCTCCCAAAAAGCCAAACAAAAGCTAGCCGGTAGTAGCTGTAATCCACCCATATACCTATAGCTCACAATCATCATCCACAAGTTATTGTTATGAATCATCGCACTAAACCATCTACAAAATTTAGGAATTATGACTATCACACCCAAATCGCTCACAATCATCATCCATTGCCCCCCCGCGGAACTTGGATGGGTCGCGCCTGTTGGATATCAGCGAACTTGGCGAAGCACACCTGGAAAAGAAGGCCTTGGCGCGGCCCATCACTGACGTGAACGCGCCGCGTTGATGACGGAAGGTGGTGAAGTGGTGGAGCATTGATGGTGAATGATGCTTTAGTGTTGGTTGATGGATGGTGGATTGATGGTGAATTGTTGTGATTTGTCTTATGATTAATGATGGTTGATGACTATTGATTTTCGGTTCATTGTGTGTTAATTGATGAATGATGATGGCTGATGACATTTGATTTGTGGTTAATTGTTGATTGATGACGGTTGATGACCATTGATTCTTGGTTACTTGTTGGTTGATTGATGGTACATGATAGTTTCGTGATGATGATGATGATGATGATGATGATGATGATTAATTGTTGGATTAGTGGATTCCTTATATAAGGATTGGCGGTGCTGAATTGATGGTTTTTTGCTGGCTAATGGTATTTAAGTGATGGCTTGACGACGGTTTAGTGATGATTTATGATGATTTAATGATAGCAGTAAATTATGATCAATAATGACTACCCATGGTTGTCATTGATGGATAAAAATTGTTGACAATACCCAGAGGATACCAGAAGCTAATGATAATGATATCTGATAATGATATAATAACCAACAATGGCTAAATGATGGTTATATGATGGTTATATGTGGTAAAATAACCTCGTTATATGGATGGTTTACCAACAATGTGGCTAAGAATGATGGTTTAGAATCATACAGCATGGATGCATCCGGATGGATGTCGGCGTCCCGGCCTCGTATCACTTCATAGCGATATGGGCAATGCGAAGATGGGATGCCACATACCATGTACGTATAGCAAAGCGAGGATACATGTGTTGAACAGGGATCTACTGTACGTAATTGAATCTATAGGTGTTTCTCAAGAAAGGGGTACCCCTAAATCATCCAGATTGTTGACCATTTATTGCAATAAACCAAAACATTTTGGTGGTCCCCTATGGCTTGAGACACCACAATATGCATCTTTAGATGAAACTAGTCAAATCATACAGCTACCTCATCACGATTCTACCCTATGATTTCATCACCCCTTAGCATCATTTCATCATGCAAGAACACATTCCATCACAGGAACCACATGCGTATTTTGGATGACTTTTCCCATTGGCTAACAACGGTTGATCATACTTAAAAGTGCTCGATAGCGCTTCATAACGGCAAGTAAACTAGTTCAACATAACGTCAAGAATGGTCAATCAACTGCTTTAAACTGCTGAATTTCAACTGGTAATATTGTTGTAACTTAACAATGATTGAAAAACTGGTTAGATCATATATGGTTGGTTACCTATGATGATAAATCATTGAGTCACTGTGGAATAGCCACTCATGGTTGCTACTCCACCTTTGCTCCCACGCACCGAGTAGCTGAAAGCAAGGCCGCGCATGCCCGGCGTGGCGATGGAAGAAGGTCACGCGTCGCGTCGCGTCGCTATGCTGGCACCGCTCAAGCCAAAGTTTGAGGCTGAAGAAGGAGTGGCAAAGCATAAGTTAACAAACCATTCTTAACCAATTATTTTAGTTAACCGTTATAAGTCCACCATTTTGATGGTTAATGGTTGTTATTATTATTTGCTATCTTAACCATTCTCAAATTAAACAAATATTAATCATAGCAACTGATCTACCAATCATAGCAAACATACCGTTGTCAGTTTATGGATGTTAACCATCATAAATCAACCATTCTTAATAGTTGTCAAACAGAATTGCCAGTGAATACTCACCAGCAAGTGTAACCATTATTCAGTAATAAGAGCTCGTTATTATCATCATTGCAAGTGGATACTCACCAACCAATAACAGCTGGTTATAATGGTTAATAATCACATTTTTCAGTAATTGATCAACCAACAAGAATTGCCTGTCATCTGATCACTTTCATTTGTCTTTCGCAGGACCTGTTCTCGCGGATCCAGAGGTCATTTTGTTCCAAAACCCGGCGGTCAATGGCGTGGACCCCGAAGCGGGACCCAAAACCGGGCAGCTGCGCAGGGCTTCACCGGAAAACTCCGCACTAAAAGAGGTCCAACAGCCGAACCTGCCAGCTTCAGGAACCCCCTGAAAGTACTGCCCTGGAGGCTCTGCTCCTTAGGAAAAATAGATTGAAGGATAAGGGTGTTGGCTTGTCCTCTGGATCATAACCTTTCAGCCAGAAATCCGCCTTCCAGAATGAATTTACATGATTATCTATTCATATCCTGGCACCCAAGCTTCACGCCCTGATGGTTGAAGTATTGAATTCCTGGGTGCTGACTCCTAGAAGTTACGGAACCCTCCAACATCTGGTGTTGCTGATTCATCTCCTGGTATCTGACACTCATGTTAAATCGCTCTCAACATCTATGGCCACCACTACCACCACCAAAGTAAGCAGCATTAACCATTCACGGCCACCAGTAAGGCTACCATTCATGGCATGTGGGAACCAAAAGAGTGCTGGTTCTCAGGTGTTCAATCCTGGCAGCCGCGGCCCTGGTATGACCGTGATCAGATTTGGTAGTTTCTCAAGTCATAGGGGTACTCGCAAATCGTCCTGTTTATTAACCACTTCTGGTAATAGAGCAACCATTTTTTTTGGGGGGTCCCGTAAATTGCGAACACCTGAGGCTGGTTTTAGGGGAACCGGCGTTTCCTCTGCAAGAAGGCTTCTTAAAGCTGATTGAAAGGGTGGAGCTTCCGGAGACAAACAACAAAACAATACAGCTTTGATCTTGCGCTATGAATCAAACATTATCACAGGGTAGTTTCTCAACATGGGGGTACCGCAAATATGCTTGGTTTCTTACTATTAATGGTTTATAAAGGATGATTTGGGGGGTCCCCTATTTTGAGAAACCACCATATTGATCTCTCTCCACCGAGCTCTTACACCAACGGAAAATTAAAAGCCTGCTTTCATAGCGTTACCAAACTCCCCCCTCCAAAATACTCACTTGACACGTTTTCCTATTACGTGACGTCTGCACATGCTTGAGCTAACCTCTCCAAGAAACAGCATGTACATATCTTTGTCCTGTGTGGATACCTGTAGAATCAGAAAGGAACAAACTCTGCAGAAAATTGTTCTTGAGCGTTTTCCATGAAACGGACCTTGCATATACCTATCCTAAAGTGTCCAAACCTGCGTGCTGTTTGGTGATTGTCATGATGATTGACTTCGGTAGATGAGCCCAGTAAACGTTGTCAGGCAGTAGAAATAGGGATTCTCAGGAGTTCACTAATAAAATTGCCTGAATTCGCGAAGGCACGCAAGGACATCTCGCGGCTGGGGACCCTGTCCTCATCACCAGCATCCATCAGCATCCAAGAACATCAAATTTAAGCATCTGAGATGTTGACATACCTACGGTACCACGTCATGATTCGACATAGTCTTACCAGCTTGGTGGCCCATTTTCCACGTGATGTCCTTTCCGCTTTCCGTGAAGGCCAGCTGTGCGCTTGTGTCACAGTGAGGTGGTCTGAGCCAGAACTGTTCGGTGCGGGTGCCCTGATCCCCTTGAAGGCCCCTTGAGGGGCTGCATCAACGCCTTTTTTGTCGAAGAACCATGTTCATGAATCGGCTTGTGTCTCGAGATTTCTGGATCCAAAGGCCTTGGATTACTTTAGTTCCGAAACCAACCATTTTCCCTGTCTCCAACTTTTCACCTTTATCGTTGTCATGCCACGGCGAGCACTGTACCCTGTTTGTCGGCATCCCAACAGATTGCCTGGCAATCATGCTGATACGTTATACAAACGACAAAAATGCCAATGTGATCGTCAACAAGCATGTGATCATGTGGATCAGCAACAGCTGAATTTTGCTCTGCCGTAGCTTCATGAAGGTGGTAACTCAGTCAATATATGGTCACTCATTTTCAAGTCCCTTTGACGTTTGATGCCAGTTTGGTGTTTCGGTGTATCTTAGTTGTGGCTGAGGGGTCCTCACATCTATGAACGTCCTATATTCATAAGTATGTATGATCAAAGGTTAAAGGTATTTCGGCATTTCCATCTATGAAGTACAAATTGTGGTACCCAAGCAATTATCTAGCTGCCCGAAAGGTAAGATGTCGGATTTTCAGCGGTCTCTAGTTCCAACCCGACGATTTCCGAGGCATCCGTGCTCATGGACACCCTATGGCATTCGGCATTCACATACCAGTTGAGGGGGGTTTCTTGGTCTTACTCACGGAAAACCACTGCCAAGAAACCAAGCAACGTACTTTACAAACTCTACTACTATACCATTATGTGCTAGGTCTAGCTTCGAGATATTGTGGGCATCGATTGAGAATACACAAAGGGAAAGAAAGAAAAATAGATAACTAGATAAGATTAGATTAATCAGCTTTGGATTGGATTGGATTGGATTGGATCGTATTCGATTCAATCAGATTAGATCCGATCCGATCCGATCAGATCCGATCAGATCAGGTCCAATCCGATCCGATCCGATCCGATCCGATAGATAGATAGATAGATAGAAAGATAGATAGATAAATAGATAGATAGATAGATAGATAGATAGGTAGATAGGTAGATACATAGATAGGTAAACATAGATAGATAGATAGATGGATAGATAGATAATCTGCTTACCCATCTATTCACATTTTTTAATCTATCTATCTAAGCTATCTACAGTATCTATCCAAGCTATCTATCTATCTATCTATCTATCTATCCATCTATCCATCCATCCATCCATCCATCCATCCATCCACCCACCTATACATCCATCTTTCTTTCTAGCTGTCTATCTATCCATGTAAAACTCAATGTTTCATGGTCACACTCGATTGTCACTCCCGATTGTGACTTCATGCGCCTGTGCTGTGCTTTTTCTTGGGCAGCTTGATTGTGAACTAGCATGGCCTGTTGGCAACACGTACTGTCTATGCATGTTGTATTATGCAACTGTCAATAGATAAATTGCTCATAAATTGATGCATGTATGGATGTATGGATGGATAGATAGGACAAATAGATCTGCAAGGCGAGTGACACATCTTGATGTGGTCGCATCACGTAGTTACACCTATTCACCATGCCTGTGGGATGGTATGCTGTGGATGGCACCGATCCAATGCAGGCCCAAGCTTCTGAAAACCATTAAAGGTCAGCCATTTTACATTTGAATCTTGCTCCATATGGCTGATCTTGGCTGATACTTGAGAAAACCTTCTGATATTTGATATCCCAACCCTTCTGATCACCGGGAACAGTATCGGCTCATCTTGGCTGCGGACGCCATGACGGCACTAAGAGCAGGCAGTGGGACACCAGTCCCCGGCCACTTCAGCCCTGCAGCATGAAACAGGGCAAAGCAATGTGCCCGGCCGACGGCCGTCCTGATAACGACCTTAGTCACCAATGAAAACCACCGTTGGACACATCGCAACAGAGGGAGGAAGGGACAACACAAAGGGGACAACAATCGGAAATCACGATTTTGTGATACCTTCGCTGTGCCAATCGTGAGTACTAATCAAACACCATGGAACAACAGGGATGCACTGGCTCCACTAACGTGCACTGAAGATTGGAGCGTGCCTGCGGTGGCCGTGGGCCATCAGACCATCACAGCTGATCATATATACAAGGTGGGCCCCCCTGGTTGTAAGTTGATTTATAAGCCATTTGACTATAGTTATATCTACCATAACTGGTAGTTACCCTAGTTGTAAGCCAACTTAGCTAACTAAGGGGGCCCACCTTGTATATACTTACAGGAATGAACTGCTCGTCGTGACCAACAAGAAGCTGTTAGCAATCATGCAAATCATTGTTTCACAAGCGACGTAGTTCGCGGAAGTTGACCTATCTCAACTTGATCGCTATGGTGCATGCCCAATTTGGCAGATGATCCAACCAATGGGTTGTACACTGTACACCCTATAGTACTATATGACTATATGGTGGTTTTTCAAAACTGGGGTGTCCCTAAATCATCCTTTATCAGCCATTTATAGTAACAAACTCCAACCATAAGTTTGGGGTCCCCGGTCGCTGGCTTGGGAAACCACCATATAGTAGTTCTTTAACCATTATTTGACTGTATAGTAGTCAGTTAACCCCGTATCATTTACCATTATTAACCAACATTAACCGTTTTTAACCATTATTCATCGCTATTAACCCCAGAAATCCAGTCACTGGCTTGAAAGACTACCATATACTCACCCACTAGCTGGGATCGAAAACCATTAATCCCCACTATCAACCATTAATATCATCCTTGACCAACCACCTGAACACAATCTAGATTTAAAAAATGGTTGGTTTGTCATCCTACTTATATAGTGCCATTTTATCCCCTATTCTTAGTTACTATCCCCTATTCTTAGTTGCTATCCCCAATAGAATCCTATAAAAAACCATGGTTGTATCACCACCGAGCAGGAGAGCTGTGGCTCTGCGAGATCCACGGCGATATGCCAAGTTGCAGAAACTTCCAGCGATCCAGGACTCGGAAGTGATGAATGAACCTCAGCACTAAT
>VSDK01025145.1:258293-260700 GCA_009767595.1 Symbiodinium kawagutii
GAGAACCACACACCAGCCGCAGCAGCAAGGACAAATCAAGCAGGTGGGATGGAGCTGTAAGCCTGAATCCCTGCATTTTCCCTGCATCTTCCCTACATTTTCCCTGCATGCAAACAGGAGCCAACAACTTAGGCGCAACCAATCGCAATTGCAGCCGTATAGGCCATGATGGGCCTGCCACTTCTGCCACTCTGTGGGTGCGGGGGAGGGACATGCCACGGTCGTGTCCTTACATGTCCTTACGGTCACAGAAAAACGCTGTTGTCATTTACCCTGAACTGCTGGAATAGTTCTCGCAAAAAAAACCGTCACCAACCTTTTGCGAGGACTGGACCACTCAAATCCAAAGACTCTCGTTACCTTTTGAGATCTTTTGAGCTTTGGAATTTGGCAGCAGCAAACCATTGGTTTCCCTATGAGTTTGTTGATGATTATCCCTTATTAGCTGGTTAGTTACTATTGACCCATAGCCACTTGGCATCCAAAGGGCTCGTCCTCCTTCTGGCACAGCTTGCGACAGCCATTGTCTACGAAGAGCCCCGAATCCGCACGAGTGCAGCCACAGGTCCTAAGGCCGCTGCGGATCTTCCAACCGTCCACACGAAAAGAAGATCAACCAGTTGCTTGTTGTTCACATACCCTCTGGTAGACTAACATGGCAATTGAACATCCACCAATTATTGATGGTTTCCCAGGGTTTCTCTACAAAATATGGTGATTTTCCATTGCTATGTTAGTTTACCAGAGTGTAGCCGTAACATCAACCAGGGGCAACGGTCATGTGGATCCCCTGACCAGCAATCACTGTTGGAAGGCTGATGCTTGTGGGCCTTGGCCTCAGGGTTGGTGCATCCTTCGCGTTGCGAGTGGTCAACGGTATAAAGGATCATCTCCAAGCAAGAAATTCATGTGGCTATGGGTCAAAAGCCTGCTTTTATTCCTCTAGCGTCGAACGATTGGTTGGACTGCCTGATGTCTCAGATCATCATGGCAATGAAGAAGTGCCAACATCCCAATCACAGGCACGAGCCCCGTGATTGGGCAAGGAGTTCAAAAATATGGGTCAAAACCCTGTACCCCTGGTTCCACCGTTATTGAACTTATTGTTGAGACTACCATCCAACAAAAACTCATTTGAAACTTAAACTAGCTGATTCCTGCTATCAACAGGGGGCTGCTGTGAGCCCGCCAGAAAAACCTATTGTTGTTGGTGAATATACCCCACTAGTTGGTTGATAAATATTGACCCATATAGCCATATTTTGCACACCAGTCCCAACAATAATCTACAACGGGAACTGACCCACCCCATCATGGCCTTGATCATGGGCAGCATTCGCAATCAAAGAGAGGGTGAATTTCGTGCGAACGGGGGATCTTCCACGAAGATCGCTAACCATGAGCACATCATCCCTTCCCCAAATAGCCAACACACATCTGGCAAGAACCCACAAATACAAACAACACATCAGAGGTGCTCACGATATCATCACAAGTCCCAGGGTGTCATGAGTCAAACCCACGGACAAGTCGATGTCAAGCATCTGTGGGCACAGCATCCGCACCAAAGGAAAGTCATGGTCGTCACAGAAAGCTTCGGCCTGGAACCACGCGACACAATCCACTGCTTGGGAGCACCCATGGACAGGCTGCTCAGTCTATACATGTCTTGAAGCCATTGAACAATGGCCGAGTGAAAACTGTTGAAACACCACGATGCGATCACTTTGCACTCGTGGGTGTGAAGAGGATGCAGTGACGCCGTAACGCTTGGTCTACGGCTCCTTTTGACATGTTGTTTGAAACTTCACTGAAATATAACTTTCTTCGAATGCAAATCAACATTTGGTCCATGTCAATGGTTTCAACCCCTGTGAAGAATATTGGTCAACCAACCATTTGTTAATCACTGGGGAAAGTCCAAACAATGTCAATCAAACCGCCAACCAATAGTTGTTTAACCGTTGATGTTGGCTATTATTCCCTGCTATTTATCCTTATCAATGGTTCTAACACCCATAAAAGGAACCCTATAAACAGTTGACATATGTTTTCTCGTTCTCCCCACCATCAAGGCCTCATCCACCTCCCTATGATCACTATCATCATGATCGTCATCATTTTCGTCACCATTATCGTCACCGTCATCGTCACCGTGATCGTCATCAGCATCAAGCAAGTCATCAATCAATCATCAATCATCAACCACCAATCAATCAATCATCAGTAGTCTTCCATCGAGCACCAATCGTCTATTATCAAAATCATCATCGCCAACACCATCATCTTCATCATGTTCTTTTTCTTCATCGTCCTCATCCGCCTCCTCATCATCATTATCCATCCTCTTCCATCGAACACTTCTTATCAGCCGCCATCATCACCACCATCACCGCCACCATTACCG
>VSDK01025145.1:260835-287593 GCA_009767595.1 Symbiodinium kawagutii
CATCATCATCATCATCATCATCATCATCATCATCATCACCATCATCATCATCACCTTCATCATCATCACCTTCATCACCATCATCATCATCATCATCGTCGTCGTCGTCGTCGTCGTCGTCGTCGTCGTTGTCGTCATCATCATCATCATCACAAATTCTCAATCTTCAATCACCAACCAGGGTGGTCATCATCAGCAGCAAAGAAACAACAGGATAGAAACACCAGAGAAGAAACACAGAGAAATCCACCAGCACAGAAGCCAGAAGACACCAGCCAGAAGAAAAACACAAAGCGCAAAGAGGCAAAACAGCTGCAAAGACACAAAGCAACAAGCAAGATACCCTCAGAAAAAAAAACACACACATCAAAAAAACAACAATAGCACAGGAAAAAAAACATTCCCTATGAACAAAAACGCCCACAAAGCAAAGAAACACCAAAAAAAGGACACGCATAAGAGAAACACCAAAGATAAAACAAAAAAGAAAGAAACCATCCACCAACCACCAGCAATAATGACCCCACAATCATCAATCACCATCCATTAATCATCATTGCCTCATTGCTATCAATTATCAATCATGAATCATGAATCATCAACTATACTATCTACTACCATCACCACAATCATCACCACCCATGGACCATGTTGAAGTTGTTGGGTCCCTATTTCTGAACAATCCCATGGCTCCTGCTGGCAATTGGTAGCGCCGCCAGTGATGCTTTTCACGGTTGGCCAAAGCCAGTCTGCCTGAGGCGCTATCAGGTGAGTGCGCAAGGTTGTGGCGGTCTAGGCTAATAGTCTTAAGTGATTTCCTGTGGGCTACGTGTTTGAACATGTTTGCATCCAAGATCAAACAGCCTCGTTCCAATACCCAGCCCAGGCCCAGTTATGCCAATCAACTTAAACCAAACATACCTGATACCACTTCTAAAATGCTAAATTTCAGAAGTCAAAAGTTTTCGCTGGGAATCCACCTGTTCCTGGTCCTGCCTTTGCAGGTATGAGCACGCAACAAACTTGCGAATGCATTGTCCACTGCACGCATGAATCAAACTCAGTATAGCTGAATAAGCAAAGAAAGTGTATATTTGTATCTAAAACAAATAAATGTATTTAATTTAGATACATATATATATATATGTAAATAAATAGTAACATCAATTACAGATTTGATTCCAAAGTTGTAGAAACACATAGGATCAATTCAAATCACATCTCTCACATGTTCGCGTGCGCGGCTGGTTGCAGCACAGCTCCAACGCCTCGTAGTAGCTCTTATTCCAGCTTTGATCGGTGCAGGTCCTGGGGCGGTGGTTGAACCATCCATGGTTCATGGTTGGTTGTATGTGGCTATATAATGGTTATACCTAGTGGTTGATAATGGTTAACTATAGTGGTTGATAATGGTTAACTAGAGTGGTTAGTAATGGTTATATACGGCTGTAATGGTTGATAATGATCACTGGTTGGTGGTTGAACCATGCCTATGAACAATATGAGTCAACCACCCATTTCTTAACAATTAGATACAATTAGTAGCTATACAGCTGTTGAGTTTGAACAAAACTGACTTTTCTCTGCTGCATCTGTTCTTGAACCTCCAGTGGGTGGAGAAATATGTATATGATATTTCCCGTCCTTTTGATGCAAATTATTACTATATACTAGATACTATTGTGCATACTATTACAAGAACATTAGAAACTATGGTTGATTATCAAGTATGATGAACAAAACCTAGAAAAACAACAATTGGGTGTTTCTCAAGCCATAGGGGTACCCCCAAATCATCCACTATTAACCATTTATAGTCATAAACCAGGCATTTTTTGGGGCTCCCTATTTTGAGAAACCACCAGTTGATGCTATTGTGCATAGTATTACAAGAGTGTTGTCAGCATTCCGTCCAAAACTCTTTCGGCATCTCCAGAACTCTGTGGCATCCAACTTGGGTACTGGAACTCTTCTCCACCCTTCTAGACTGTACAAAGTTTGCTAGTACATCCAAAGACTGAAGATCACAAAGCGATTTAAAGCTAACTTACATGGCTTCATTGATTTCAACCCCCCAAAAAATGGCCCAAAACCCAGCCACTCCGATGGAGCTGGCGAACTGCCCAGGTTCCTAGCGCTCCCTGCAGCAGATCTCCCTCCCTCCCTGTCGTGCCGCCCAAGCGACGTGCCAAAGCTGTGGTAGGCAAGGCTGCTCCCTTGCTCCGAGGCTTCCTGGTCGCTCATGCCCAACCAGTCTCGCATTTCCTCAGCGCCACGGGCACCTCCAGTGGTTGCCATGCACAGGGGAGCTGTGACTGGTGGATCACCGGATCCCATGAGTGAGCAAACAAGCCACCTGGACTGTCGCCCATGATATTTCAGGGACCTTGGCTCTCTCCAAATCATTCTCCTTCCCAGATTCTCGATACGAAATCATGATCCGTTGCTGTGACTCACTCTCACGCTGTGAGATTTAAGCCAGTCCGCAAAGACGGGCAAATGATGGCTAATGATGATCATTGTAATTGTGATTGTTGCTGTTGCTACTGTTGCTGTTGCTGTTGCTGTTGCTGCTGTGGTTGTTGTTGACGTTGTCGTTGCCGTTGTCGTTGTGGTTGTTGTAGTAGTAGTTGTTGTTGTTGCTGCTGCTGCTGTTGTTGTTGTTGTTGCTGTTGCTGTTGCTGTTGATGTTGCTGTGGTTGTTGTTGTTGTTGTTGTGGTTGTTGTAGTAGTAGTAGTTGTTGTTGCTGCTGCTGCTGTTGTTGTTGTTGTTGCTGTTGCTGTTGTTGTTGTTGTTGTTGTTGTTGTTGTTGTTGTTGTTGTTGTTGTTGTTGTTGTTGTTGTTGTTGTTGTTGTTGTTGTTGTTGTTGTTGTTGTTGTTGTTGTTGTTGGTGGTGGTGGTGGTGGTGGTTTGTTGTTGTTGGTGTTGTTGTTGTTGCTGTTGTTGTTATTAAACTAATCTGGCGCTGGAAAATCCACCATTTATTGATGATTTCCCAAGGTTTCATTATAAAATGCGGTGAAAATCCGTGGTGCAGCTAGTTTACCAGAGGGTACTCATGATGGAGCATCAGTTGCCATGTAATTGATCGGTTCGTGAAGGGATATCAAAAGCTTGTCACACATGAAGTGCCTGAGGCTTGAGGAACCAAGTTGGACGAAAACAAAAATTTCCACGCACAAAACACTCGAGTTCCACATGTCCCGAATTTCACCAAATAGTCAAGGTTTCCCCTTCAAACAAAGGTGGTTTTATCATAGTGGATCTGAAATTGCCACCTTCCATCTTCAACTCCCCTTGAGACATATGAAACCCCAACTTAGCCTTGATAGGTTCACATCTGTTCCTCACTGCCGAAGTGCCTTGACGGTCTTTGTATACTTCACCCCCAGATTGCCATAGGGCGAGAGGTCGTGGCGCCACATGTTATTGGCCACCTCGCTGAGCGAGCGTCTGATGCATGGTTCTGCCATGTTCTGCCTGGTGTGTTGGTAACCAGGTAGAACTTTGGTGTTTTCGATTGTTTTCTGATATAGTGGTGGTGACTACTCACTATGATACGTACATGTTATTATACTTTGTGAAATACATGTGTATATATCATGTGTGTGGTGTCACCGATCCATCGCAGCAAGTACTGGTGAATCATCCAAAATGAAGGGAATACAAGGTACATGCGGATATTGACTAGAACCATAAGGGGACAGTAAAGATCAACACGCCTGCCATATGGTGAATCATCAGTTACTAAGCCTGGCGAGTGATACCATGACTACGGGAAGATTTCTCAGCTGACTGTGGGTAGCAGCAAATGGTGACATGGACGGATTGCTTGAAATATTATGGGAAATGTGTGTTTCTCAAGCCAAACGGCACTCCCAAATCATCCTATAAATTTACATCATTTGTAGCAATAAACTCCAAGCATTTCGCCCCCCCCATACGGGGAAACAACATCCTGTTGGAGAATAAATCCTTGGCCAGCCTAAGTGATAGCTCAGTCAGTGCCTCGTCAGGATTGTAATTGTGCACAAAATCATTGACCTTGGCGGCAAAGGACAACGCTTGCCATGTTGCTGAAGGTAAAAAACCGGATGTTTTCCTCTTGTTCTTGTTCTTGTTGTTGTTGCTGCTGCTGCTGCTGTTGTTGCTGTAGCATGTTGTTGTACAACTCCGCCCGAAATATTTCTTGATTTCTCAGTAAATTGTGCGGATATTCTGTCACTTTGTAGTGGCCCCTAATTGTGAAGCAATATCGAGCCGTGACATCCTGTGACAGGATCATGTGCCAGGGTACCCATGGCGTCAGGCAGCACTACCCTGACAGCTGAAGCCCAGTGACCAATCCTCGCATTCCCGGCATCATGCGGTTGAAACGCGCAGATGTCAGGTCGAATTCTTCCTTAGCGTTGGGGGCTGGGTACCTCAACAAACACTCATGATTCTAATGGATGATGTGGTGACGGAAATGAGCCCTGACAACAGCAGTGGGGAGGGGTACTCAAGGCTCATGATGATGATGATGATGATGATGATGATGATGATGATGATGATGATGATGATGCTGAATGACGACCACAGGGGCGCACACATAAAAACTGAAGTGATTTGCTTTGTGCCGCAGATTTTTGACCCGAAACCCATGGATCCCTAGTTCCAAGGCAGCCCACAAGACGTCCCGGAGCTAAAAACACCACAGCGTCGGTGTTCGTCACGAAGATAGGGCCGAGGCTGGGATGGGGTCCGTACACAAAATTCCTGAGCTGCTTGGCACACAGCAACCAGGCGGGTTCTGAGGTGATGCTTCCCGTGCCATCGAAATCCGACACACAACGTGTTTGGTGACATGTGGCTATGGGTCAAAATCAAACATCGGTGGATGTTCACCAACAACAAGGGTGAATCATGGGGGACCCAGGGGTGGTTTTGACCCAAAGCCATGTGTTGACCCAAAGCCACGAAATGGGAAGATTGGACTTCCACAAGCCTGGTATGCATGTCAAGCTGGATGCTTAGTCAATGTTATCCCAGGAAAGCGGATGTTCATCACCAGCCGATCCATGGGGATGCCGCCCGTCTGAGTAGCTGACCTGTTGCCACCACACAGCAGCTCTTGCGCTGCGCGGGCCTCGAAGCGACTGTTTCTCAAGTCACAACTTGGGGCGCCCCCGGTTATCATCCAATATGAATCAAATATGTACAGTAATAAACCAACCAGAACTGCTGGGTCCCCCTAAGAAACCAGCATGTACATTCTCAATGTTTGGTGGATCCGAAACTCGGTCTGAGTTTGACAGCCACTTGCACGATAGTTGTTGAAAAGTCCTCTGTCTTTACAATCATGTATGCACGTATTAATATATGGCATGGATGAACAAATTGGGTGAGACCATCCGACCCATCTAACCCATCTAATGTGCTTCTCCAAACACGCAAATCCAAGAATAACTGGCTGGTGGTTTCAACCCCTATTAAAAGATATTGGTCAACCAATCATTCGTTCACAATAGGGAACATAAAAAGGTTTGAAACCACCATGCAAATCATACATCATACTGCGTAATGAGTGACAGATATAAAAAGCCATGTCAATGATCAAGCAGGAAATCCATGGAGAACGGTAGGGAGGTGTACTGTCCAGCACAGGGTGATACAAGCCACGAATGACTCGCCACCTGTTGCTGATTGGCTACCTGTCATGTGCCTTCAATTCGAAAGCTATCAGTTCCCGCTTCTCTTGTTGATTGCTGAATGAAACAAGCTATAATGTGTATATAGATATATAATATATGATAAGGATCTGGAAACAACTAATGCATATATACAGGTGATTATTTCATAATCATACAATCGATTTTCAGGAGTATTAGCTTCTCGTATTCCCATATGTGTGTATATAATCTATAATCAATCATGATTCCACCCACATGGTTACTGTGAACATACCTGTAATCATACCATTCTTACCCATCCATGAACAATCATAGCAACAGTGCAACAGCGACAATTTCGCCCAGCCAAATCCAGTTCCGTCAACGATTCATTTACAGCAAGTAAATCACTAAGGGGTGGTTTCTCAAGTCATAGGGGACCCCCCAGTTATCATCCACTAACCATTTATAGTAATCAACCAGTCATCACGGCTTGGGGCTCCCAGCGGCCAGGTCGAACCCCCCAGTGGTCAACAACAGTCGCCATTGAACTCACTGGCCCAGGTACCTGCTGCGCATTTTCGTAGATGCAGTATCGACCGAAGATCGCCACCGTGACCACCAGCACCAAGAGCTTCAGGAGGCTCGACCTACCAGGTCGACGGTGACATGGGCTTAGCGGGGGCACATGGCAATGCCAGCCACGGAACTTGAGCCGTACCATGCATGGTCCATGGTTAGTAGTGATCTTAACGTTTTTACAGGGGATTATCATGGTTAAGACTGGGGAAGAGTCACCAACGATAATGGTTTCAAAGGTGACTTTGATGGTTGATAGTAGGGGATAATCACCAAGAAATTCATGGTGAAACAGCTACAGCGTGTTGGTTTCTCAAGTCATAGGGGATCCCCTAAATCATCCTTCAGATTCTGCATTGCTAGTACTAAAGCATCCATTTTTGGGGTCCCCATTTGAAGAAACCACCATATTTACAGGAACCAATGTTAACTGTTAATTTCAAGTGTCTATAGCCATAACCTACGAGTGTCACCATCAGGAGGCCATTGAAAAAACGTGAGTGATACCAAAGGTGGCGAGGTCTAAGACTTTGCCCCAGGCCACCGCTGTGTCATCCCCTGATTGGCCATGCGGGATCGTCAGCATCCTACGAATTGTGATCATAGTGACTGGCGAATCTACCAATAATACTGCCTTAATTAATCCTACCAATTCGTCTTAGTCCACTATGATCGTATATGCGGTGAAGAAGTGAGAGTTGCCAACAAACAAAAAAGAACGAACACATGTAGAACCCAACAAGCGTGAATGAGTAACCACACCCAATTCTACCCAGGATATACCAATCCTTATCAACACCATCTATAAAAAGGGTCCCAAAACGTAAGAAAGGCTCCTTATGGCTATGGGTCACCAGTCGGAGGTTGCAAACGGTCTCCCGTCTCCCTGGAAGCCGTTTAGGTCTCGCCACACGCACCCGACCCGTCTGATGGGATGACCCCAACTTGTTGGTTGGGTCATGACGCAGCCATAGGATTTCTCAAACTCGGGGAACCAACTTGTTTTTTCAAACCGGTTGGTAGTGTCTGAAAACAGGGGACCTCCCAAATCATCCAAGAGTATAGCCATTTTTAGCAATCAACCACCTATTTCGAGAAACACCAGTTTATAGGAATCAAATGGAATAAACCCTTCCACAACTTCGGGGTTCCCAATTTTGAAAAAGCACCAGAGCCAAAGTGGTTTCCCTATTGATAACAACTATCACTGGTCGGTTCAAAGGTTCCACCCTTGCCCTGGACAAACCATCATGCGATCGGTCACTAGTCAACTACCAGCTGGTGTTTTGGTGGAAGCAGTTGCCTCAATGGGAGATCCGTCGGGATTTCTTAAGATGGGGGTCCCCACAAATGATTGGTATTTTCATTACAGTAGATGGTTAATACAACGGATGATACCCGTTGGTGAACGGTTTGTGATGAAATCCCACCGTTTTTTCCGTTTTTTCCTCGTTGCACTGCTTCCTTCATGCAGTCCAAGCGTCAAATCCATCCCAGCCCACGTCTTCCTGGTGCGAAGGTCCCTCGGGGTGACCCGAAACACTTTCTCGAGGGCACCCCCCGTGAATCCAGTGGAAGGTGGTCCCGGGGCATCGTCTAGCCGCCAGTTTCACAACAGCAACAGGTATATCAACACGGGATCCGGCGCACCTGCTGCCCACCTCAATGTCTTGGATGGAGCTGAGGTAGTTCATAGCGTGCTTGGGTGCCAGGACCTGCAGCGCAAGGACCTGCCTTCCCTGGGGTTCGTGGCTGGGCCACTGATCAACCCTGGTCCAACCCTGTCCTGCCCTGCCATGCCATGTCCTGCCCTGGCACCTTGTATAGCATGTCATCAATGTCAAGGATAAACAGCAGGGCCACTGCGTTCAGCATGATGTTGGTGACATCGCCTCGTTCTGCACGGCATCATTCCATGTGAATGCAAGACAACAGGTATCTGATGTGTTGATTCAATGTGAACCGCCTTTGAAAACATCAGATGTGCCCGTGCAGTGCATTTCTTGTGCCGTCTTGGGCTGTGCGCCCTGGCAACATCCTCTTGATCCCAAGAACATTGGAGTGTGCTTATAGTTTGGTGTGTGCAAACCATCGATATCCATTGGACAGGCTAATATATGGCTGTGGGTCAGTTCACCCTGTACCCCTGGTTCCCCATCAATAACCATTGTTTTCCCTATGATTGTTGGTGATTGTCCCCCATTAGTTGGTTACTTAATATTGACCCATAGCCAAATATCGACCCCAGCTCCTGTTGGAATCGCCTACTCTTTCGAGCATCGCTTGCTCGCCACAGTCACTCCACAGCTGCGCTGCCAAGGGACGGGTTTGGCAGAGCCACACGCCTCCTGAATACCCGAGGATCACCGCAATGGAGAAGCGGGCCAGAATCACGAAACTCAACAAAACGAAACCTTAGCGGGCTGGCTCAACTACATCCCTTGCAAAAAGTCTAACTTCAAGCGTCAAAAAATGATCAATCATATCCCAAAAAGCCGAACAAAAGCTAAGGTACTAGCTGTATCCACCCAGTCAGGAAACAAAATCGAAACAAAGTTCCTCCTATTTCCTCCTGCAAAGTCACACTTCTAGGTTGGTAACGTTGTAAAAACATGCGGTAAATATCGCCGTTCCATCTGCCACACCACTTCAACACCGATCGCAAGCCGTCACAGATTGGAAGCCATCATCCCCAGGGTTGGAAAAAAACATTGAAACCAAGAACCAGTATATTGGTTGATCTATAGTGAATGTAATATTAGCCATATGGTTCCAATTACCCGGTATATAGAACCAGTAAATAGTCAATAAGATGATTGTTGATGATTAGCAATTGATCATCTATATAATCATCAACCATCATCTTATTGACTATTTACCATTGACCATCAGCCATTGCAATTGACCCTTTATATACCGTGTTATTTTTTATGTGTATTGACTGTTGCTACTACCCATTAACTATTGCTATTCACTATTGCCATCAAACGTTGATTGACCGTTGCTATCAACCATGAACTATGGCTCTGCACTATTGTTATTATCAACCATTTGTTCTCTGCAATGAACCACTATTCACCATGGTTTCTTCCCAAACACCTTGTCATACTGTTGGGTGCCAAGTAACGCCGGCAGCTAATCGATTCAATGACACGCGTGCCCTGGAAAGGAAGTGATCCAGGGGAGGCGACTTAGTAACAGTCGTGCTGATGGTTGAAGATTAGTTCATGACCAAAAATGATGGTTTCTCAAAATAGGGGACCCCCAAAATGGCTGATTTTTTGTAAGTGACTAATAATTAGAAAGGATGATTTGGGGTCCCCCTATTTCTAGAAACACCCAAGTGATGGTTTCTCAAATTGGGGGTACCTCCAGTTGTCATCCGGTAGTAACCATTTTTCACAATAAACGAGCCATTCTTGGAGGTACACTATTTTGAGAAACTACCAAATCTGCTGAATGATTGAGACACATGTAAAATATGCGCAAGTCAACCGACCAACCGTAAATGTCAATACATTTGAGAAAATGAAAAATGTAAATCAAATCACAAGCCAGAAATGATGGTTTAAACCCTTGGGGAAGGGTTATAACCATCAGGTTCACAAGCGAATAAGCCCAACAATGCCTCTGGAACCCCTAAAAATACTAATTATCTATTACTATAAATCATCTATGTAGGATGAGTTGGGGGTACCCCCTATTTTAAGAAAGCACCACATATTTGAAGGAATAACCACAATCATCGGAGACTCGGCAGAGCCATTGGACAAACATACACGCACAAACAAACATGCCACAAAAACAAGAGAAGGAGAAAGGTACCTTTTCCTGTGGGGTGAGTGCCACCAGTAGAAAAACTACTGACCACTAGATGAAACCAGCCCAGCTCGAAGCGTAGTACAGCTCCTACAGCTCACCTCTGTCGCAAGGGCTGCTGCCCACTTCTGGCACAGACTAGAGACTGGCAACCATCAAAAACCTCCCCAGCCGAAGTGCCAACCCTGGAACTTCACTGCTGCCCCTGTCCTTGTGCATGGAGACACGGGTCCGGCCACGCGCGCGTGGCAAGTGACAAATGGCACGGGCGAAGCTACCCACACTCTGCAGTTCGGCGCAAATGAACAATGCCTGGGTGTCCACTGACCTTGTCCCACGGGTTGTCCTCCCAACTTCTCCAACCAGACTTTCTTCTATCCGTCTATGCGCATCACATACCTGTCAATCCCATATGCCTTTGCCAATCTATCCACTCATTTTTCTGTCTATCAATCCGTCAGTCTCCGCATGAATCCGCACGTCAGTCTACCTAGATCTATGCATCTATCTGTCTCTAGAAATTGCGCCTCCCAATTTAGAATTGGTATATGGCTGTGAACCAATCTAGTCTAACTGTTGGGATGCTCACCTACCCATGTTTTGGTCAAAATTGACCCAACTAGCCATATATGGCTTCACTAAGCAAGAAGGACCGCCTTCAATTCGGAAGGCAGCCAGTGAAGCGGTCGCGAGAAGGGCGCGGCTTCTCATGCTCACAGTTTGAAGCACCAGTTCCTTCAAAGGTGGCGCCAACGGCCATTATCCATGAAACGCATTACTAACCTTTCATGGATAATTGCAGTTTCATGGATAGCCATGGAAACGCATCACTAATCCAAATGGGTGTTTCTCAAAATAGGGGTACCCCTTAATCATCCTCTACAAGCCATTTATAGCAATAAACCAGCCATTTTGGGGGTCCCCTACTTTAAGAACCCCCCAAATATACCCATCCTTTCACTCGCCTATCTGCCTTCCCTTCTTTTTTCCAGGTGGCCCAGATAGTCAAAGCCACCGAGCATAGAACCACTCCCACACAAGCGCCTGCGCCACTCCTGCCCTCCCGGGAGATGTAGTGTTTTATAGTGGTTCTATATGATCGATATAATGATCACTAGTTGGTGGCTATATATGATCACTAGTGGTTTATAATGGCTATATACTGTGGGTTGTTGTAATGGTCGATAATGATCATCACTGGTTGATGGTTTCAACGCCTATGAAAAAAATTAGTCAATCAACCAATTATTTGTATCCATTTGCCAATGCATTTGGGAAAATGAAACAAATCTTTAAGACCACCAGCTACAAGAGTACCCTCTGGTAGTCCCCGACACGGCAAAGGAAAATCTACTATTTTGGCAATGGAATTCCCTGGGAAATCATCCATTTATAATGGAATTTCCAGTGCCAAGTTAGTTCACCAGAGGGTAATCATAATCATTGATCACATCATGAAGAGTAAGCATGAATTCTATTCAACTATCTATCAGCTGTAATCATTGATCATGTTTTGTCATTAACAGTATGTCAAATCATCCACAATAGTAATTAATCATATAGGACGGTTTCTTAACATCGGGAACCCCCCAAAATGGCTGGTTTGTTACTATAAACAATTGATACAGGATGATTTTGGGGTTACCCCTATTTTGAGAAACACCGCCCATATCTAATCATTAACAAAAACAATTATATAATCACATTAGACCATCAGCAGTCATCAATACAGAAATCAGATTAATGCTTCATTGATGGAAATGACATTTGGTCATCAAACATACCCTTGAATTGCATTTCATCACACACCATGTGTAGTCATTGACAGTGGTCATTAATCATTGTGATTCGATTAATGTAGTCATTAATCCTCTTGACACATGGCACTTATGATCCATCATTATGTGATCTCATCAACAGTAGCCATGAATAGCATATATCTCGTAACTGGCAATAACCATTCAACCATTTTGAATCAAGAGTAATCAGCAAGCAGTAATCAACCATTTGACCCTGAATAGCAAGCAGAAATCACATTTAGCCTCAACAATAATGATTAATGATATTCCATCATGAATCACATTCAATCATTGACGGTAATCAGTATCAGTAATGATTTCGAATCAGAAACAGTAATCATTGGCCACATGCAACCATCAACGGAAATGGTTCTTCATCTCTTAGCAGCAACAGTGATCAGTAATCACATTTAATAGTGAACAGTGATCATTCTTCAATTGTTCAAATCAATCATGGGCCGAAACCATTAATCATGAATCGCACCGAACAATGAAGAGTAATCATGAATCATGTTCAATCATCAGCCACCATTTATGTTTATATTGCGTCATATTTATGGACCGGGAGCAATCATCAAACATATCTTAGCATTGACTATCATTGATCATATGTAGGCATCAGCACTTATTAATCATCCTTGATCGGCAACAGTAATCAGTAGTCATGCTTAACCATCAACAGGAATCAATAATTCTTCATGTTGACTCGCCAGCAGTAACCAATGCTCACAATCAATAATTACCAGTAACCATTCATCATGTTTAATCATCAGCAGCCATCACTGAGAATATATAAATCATAACTGTCGTCATTCACCATACTCAATCTTGAACGGTGATCAATCATGTTGAATCATTGACATTACTCACTAATCATATCGAATCACTAAGAACAATCACTACACTATCCATATTAAAGAGTGAGCAGGAATCATCTCATATCATATTTCATGACCAGCGCAATGATGAATTAAATTTCATCACTAGCAGTAGTAGTACTCAGCAATGGTGTCACGATTGTCGACAATCACTACTCGCTATTCACCATTATTATTGACAATAGTCAATGATGAAGAATTAGCAAACAACTAATCAATAACCATACTGCAATCATCGTCGGTGCTCTAAGAAATCACGAATGCCAATGACTAATAAGAAATCGTTCATTAATCACCTTTCCGACCATGATCAACCATTGATTAAACAGCTGATTCACCATTCCATCAACATCCTGGATGTCCAGCGTGGGCAATAGTAAAACCACTGTTTCTGGTTGGTGGTTTTTCACCAACCCACCATGCAAAAATATCCGCAAGTCAACCAGCCAAGGATTTGTCAATACATTTGGGAACATAAACAAATGTCAATCAAACTAATCAAACCACCAGCCAGGTTTCTACAGATCCTGGGGGAACCGATGCCAGCCAAACGACTACCCCACCTTCAGGGGCCCCTGTATCCGAGGGAACATGGAGGGGTCGGTCTGGGACAGGGACTCAAGCCTGGAACCAAAGCAGTTTCCTCGACCACAACCAAGTACCGCCAAACAAAATCTACATCTAAAATCATCCACCATCAATAAGCATCAATAACCATCACCAACCACTGAACCATCAATAACCATCAAACTTCATCAGCCACCATTCACCACCATCATGAACCATCATCAACCACTAAGCATCACCAACCACTGAACCATCAAAAACCTTCATCAACCACCAACCATTCACCACCACCCGGTCGCCTGGGATGCTGCTCGAGAAGGCTGGGTCCAAGTACGCTGCAATCTCCTCGATCAGCGCCTCAGCATCACCAGCTGGGACCGGCTAACGCCATCCACAAGGCAAGTAGACTACTGCAAGTGGATACCATCTACCTACTATCCACCATCTGGGTATATACCAATGGATAGTACCAGTATATCTTAGGTGGATAGTTACTAGGATCTAAGTATCCATCGACCAGTATCAGGATACCAAGGATTACTTGGATGGTTAGTATATACTATAGGATGTAACTATCACTTGGATGGATAACTACCATATATCTATGATGCCATGCCCGCTACCCACCAGTAGCACGTGACAGCCTTCGTTTTGCAAAGCAGCACCGCAGGTGCTCACGTGTAGAAAGTACTGACCATACTGCTAGTAATACTATCCACCTAAGATGGTAGTTATTTGTTTGGATACTGCTAGGATACCAATGGATACCATGGCTAGTAATTACTTTACCATGCTAGTAGGAGACCGGCAGGATACTGCTAGGATAGCTAAGTAATTAAGGTACCCTCTGGTAAACTAACCTGGCAATGGGAAATCACCATTTTGTACAGGAAACCCAGGAGAAATCAACCAGAAATGGTGGATTTTCCATTGCCAGGTTAGTTTATACCAAGGGGTGCCATCTAAAAAATCTCAGCACCGTGGATGGTACTGAACCAGTGATTCCGGGTGCTCCAGCGGGGCACCTCACGGCGCCCCTTCCGGCCCCCTCGGTTCCACGGGTTGAGTCATGGTGATTTGGACCTAGCCATAGAGGTACCCCCAAGTTGTCCTTGGAATCAATTGGTTGATAAACTGGACGATTCGGGGTACCTCTATGGCTGATAAACTGGATGATTAGCCTCAATTGGGGGTACCTCTATTTATTCCTGTGTAATTGGTTGATAACCTGGACGATTGGCCTCAAAATGCCCCAAGTCTTCAGAAACACTCACATGAAACAAAACCCAAGCAGGTTACACTCGGGAAATCAACCTGAAAACAGTTGTGTTCGGCGAACTTCAAAACAGAAACGAACTGGGTGTTTCTCAAAATAGGGGTACCCCCAAATCATCCTTTAGTAGTCATTAGTAGCACTAAACCAACCATTTTTGGGGTCCCCTATTTTGAGAAACCACCAACTGAAGCCCGTCCAGCCACGTTGTTCCAATACGCGCGCTCAAACGCTCGACCTTTGCAAACTTTGCTCACCAGCGATGAGCCTGGCAAGCTGTGGCATAGCTGTCGACCTGATGTTTGATGGTTAAGAAGGATATGCTTCATGGATCTTGGTGGCGAATGATGTTGAGTTTTGGTATCTTGACTTGATTCATCAACTTTGTTGGAATCAATGATTCCGCCGAAGGAAACAACACTTACGAGGAAGCAAATGGTGCTGGACTCATGCAATTCTGACACACGGTGCACCAAATGCACATTGCAAGGGCCAAGTCCCTGTCGGGACCGCAACCGCAACCTCCGTTCATAAGGATCCATCATGAGCAGAAGCAGCGCAAACATCGAGGCGTCCGTGGCACAAAACCTGAAAAACGCTCAGTTTTTTTGTTTGGTTTGCCAGTAACCATTTGTTCCCTTCCATCAACCGGTTACAAGGTAAGTATTGCCATTGCTATGAACTCTTGCTATTTGTTCCCTACAGCAATTAACTTGCTATTAACTCTTTATAGATCCCTATAGTCATGGCTATTTACCAGGGGTATTGCCATTAACTCTTGCTACTTAATGGCTACTCAGGATTAATAAACCCCTGGTTGATTAACTAGGGGGGCTCCATTTTGATGGAAAACCAAGGCTTAACCAGGGGATACCCCCTATTAATAAACCAGGGGTTTAGCTTCATCCTGGGTAGCCATTAACCTTCGTGCCATTCACCACAGGGCCCCAAGGACAGGTCCGAATCGCACCTGAGGCTTCATCGAAGCCGTAGACGCTGTGACCGTAAAGCACACGCCACTCCCAGAGATACTCCCTGGAGGCGGGCTGAGCCACCAAGGGCACCACCAAGGGCACCTACCAAGGGCACCTACCAAGGGCACCTACCAAGGGCACCTACCAAGGGATGTATCCTGAAAAATTGGTGGTTTCAATAGCACCAAATGTGAACTTAAATGTTGGTTTGGGATGGAATTGGGAAGTTGAGACCACAGTTTTCAGGATTTCACATTATTTCACGATGTTTGAAGCCGCATTCTGAGCTTGTCCCATGGTGTCCCCAGAAATCCTCAGCCCCATGGGTCAGCATGTCACGTGTCAAGTCCAGCATGGGGAGCTACAATTTGACCCATGACTGGCTTGGCAGCTTCCGAGGTCAGCTGCTGGGGAACCGCCCTGCGCGCAACCCGAGTCACAGATTGTACTTGAAATCGAGGTCCAGCAAAAAGTGCAGCACAACCCAGCAGAAAACCAGTTGAAGTAAGAAACTCACCTTGGAGCTAGCTGCGGGACTGTTTCCAGGCGCGTTTCAACAGCATCATCCACCCATCACTTCATCATCACTGTCCTTGGCATCACCGCGTGCGCCTACCGCTGATCCGATCCATCCATCATTGCCGATCCGTTCTCCACCTTCCTAGCGAGTCCACACTCATCAGCACCTCACTAGCATCTTCCCAATCCCGGCCCGATCCCCAGCACACCCTTACAAATCCCAATCTGTGGGCTTCACTATTGATTGATGGTTAGCATTGGTCGATGGTGACCATCTACAAATACCATGAACTTATGTAAAACAACGCAATCTGGGAGGTTCACGCAGCTTATTTCATTTTTGAGTCGGGCTTTGCCCTGCTGAAGCGGCTAAAATTTGCCAAGGAAGGTCCAAACGACGCAATTAAATGGGTGTTTCTCAAAAATAGGGGATCCCCAAATCATCCGTTAGTAATAATCAATCATAAGCCAACCAATTTTTGGGGTCCCCCATTTTGAGAAACCACCAAACCCACCCAAATCCATTGTTTCAAAGTCTTCTCTGGCCGGCCCAACCCAACCCATTGTATATAATCTACGACTTTGCCTCAGACGTTCGGTCCAGGTGGCCGTCACGCCGAAGAAAATCATCAGTGAAGCTGCTACTCCAACCTCTTCAAAACCTCAACAAGTTGGGTCGCAGTTCGACCGGTCAGCTGTCACGACGTGGGACTCATAGGACTCGCTTCCAGAACACCCAACAAACGGCACATCGCAGCCACCACCGAGTCGTTCACTGAGTCGGGAATTTGGCTGGTCAGTTCACCCTGTACCCCTGGTTCCCCATCATTTACCAGCTACTTTTTTCCCTATGAAATTGCCGGTGAACTTCTCCCCCATGATTGTTGGTTGATGAACTGCTTGACCCATATCAACCATTGGTTTCCCTATTCTTGTTGCTTGTTATCCCCTATTCTATAGCATCAACCGGGCAGCATGTACCAATCGAAAGTTGCTTAAAGCCTGCCATAGTTAACTGCTTGTTATCCCCTATAGCATGCAGCCAGCAGTTGCCAATCGAACTCGTTGGTGCTTGATCCAACTCGCCACCCGCGCCTGCGAAGAGAGTGGCATCCCAGAAGGATTCCACCAAGCTATGCTTGGTCGTCGTCTCGCTGAGCATGGATCTCATGGTCATCAGGGTGCCCATGGGTTGCCTTGGCGCGTTGCACCGTCCATGATGCCACTAAGCAACACAACAAAATGACTGATGGGTGGTGCGAATGACCACCCTGTCATGAGAAATATGTGCAAGTGAACCAACCATTTGTTGATAATTACATTTTGGACAATAAAACGTGTTTAAAACCACCAGCTCACTGCATGATGGTTTTGAAGATAGAGACTGAGAAGCTTCAGGGTTGATCATGTTTGCACATGTCTGCTTGCGCTTGACTAGGGAAAATAAAAATGTTCAAAACCACCAACGGGTTAGTTGTTCAACCATTGTTGTTGCTTATTATCCCCTATCATTAGCCTATAGCCATTTATCAACCAGTAGCTATCAACCACCAATCAGGTATTAGGCATGAACCTAGCCATTTATCAACCAGTACACCTGGTTTCCCATCATTAACCATTGGTTTGCTTTTGATTCTTGGTTAGAACCCTCTACTATTGGTTGGCTAATATTGACCCATAGCCATATCTCAACATATTGACCCATAGCCATATCTCAACATATTGACCCATAGCCATTATCAACCAGCAACTATCAACCAGCATCAACCACCAACCAAGTTTGCACCTTTATCACCAAGGTGCTTGGCTAAGCCAGCCTCACAACACCCCCCGAAGGTCGGATCCGTGACACTGCTCTCCTGGCGAGAGAGGTGAGTTTCGTCGTGGGGATGCACGGCGGCTTCTGTGGTTTTCACGGGGAAACCAATGACTTGGAGATAGCACCATTCGAATATGGTCCAATCATTTGAATCCCGTTTTGTGAATAGTCATCTCCAGTCAAATATTCAAATATCTAATAGTCATTTACAATATTTTTTCCGGTTTTAACAGCCGGGGAAACTGTCCAACATGGTCCAAGCAGTTTTGTGAATCCGGCGAACAGTCAGCCCTCGGCCTCCGACGGCTGGGCCTGGCCGAAGGCGTCTCAAGGCTTGGCTGATCAATCCGGGGATGTGGAGTTGCGGTGGGAATCTTGGGTGATATTTCAAGGGATCCTCAGCGATCTTTTTTTGGGTCAGCTATGATCCCTTACGAGATTGGGCTCATCCTATATAGATTATCAAGGGATCATCAGCCATGATGAAGGGATTATCAGCTATGGATGTGGAGCTCATCCTGGATTGGTCTCAGAAAACGTTTGGAGCAAGGCATTATCAGCTGCTATAGGTGTGATTTGACCAGCTGGTTATCAGTAATAAGTAATGATAATCAAAAAAAGCTATATATAAGTAATGATAATCAAATAACAGCTATATTTGGATTTTATCGACCAGCTGCCGTCGTTTTGATTGTCAGTATTAATTAGCTGGGAATATTCCAAGAGCCGATTATCAGCACTAGGAATCGTGTTGACCTACAGCATGGGACATCGCAACGCTTTTCCAAGTAGTTGTAATACAATCAGTTTCAATAGTTATTGTGCTTCACCAGTTAGTCACAGTTAGTCCGTGTTTTTAGCATCCATTTTTCCATGTCAGTCACAGTTAGTCAATTTTATCCTTCCATATTCTATGCCATTCAACAAATGTTCGTCACAGATAGTCCGAGACCATTTTGTCCATCCATTTGTCCATGTTATTCAACAAAGGTTAGTCACAGTCACAGTTAGTACCACCATAGGTTGGTTAACCATTAATCCCCTATTATTAACCATTAACAAGCCCTATCATTGGTACATGTAACTCTCCCATTCTGGTTGACCAACGGCAGCTGTCGGAATCTCACCTCCATTGCTGCCATGCGCTCACGAAGGCTGTGTCTCAGCGGCGGAGATTGATCTCTCCAATGGTCAACTTGGTCAGACTACTAAGTGGCCATGGGTCAAAATTAACCAGCCAATAATGGCTTATAATGACCAACCAAACCATAGGGAAAACAATTTGTTAATGATGGGGAACCAGGGGTACAGGGTGAACTGACCCACAGCCACATGGGTTTGTGCCAAGCCATAGGGCAACCAGTAACCCACCAAAAAAAGATCATTTAATTGGAAACCATGGGTTTGTGGGGGTGCCATTATTTCGGCACATACCCACATGGTCAAATGGTGTTTTTTGTAGTGATACTTCTAGTGATTCCTATATACAGTAATGATGTTGATATCCAGACTCCCAAGCAGCTGATTAAACATGCACTCAGTGGGGGAATCGTGGTGGCCAGCGGCCAGAAAGTTGAGAATGATGAAGTTGCGGACATCCAACAACCAACAATCCATTCAGATCCATTGGGCAGTTCCCCAAGATCTAACGGTCAATCGAGCTTGCTGCTTGCGAGTGTTGACATCCTACGAAGAAACCAACAAATATCCGCCCACCAGTGGTTGATGATTGGCTCTCCCACTTGTGTGGCACGAGCCGTGCCAGATTTCAGGACTTGCAGTAAATCAAGCACAAGCCTTCCCCAATCTTCCCCATCCAATGCTTCAAAAACAGCGCCTTTCAACATTGTAACCCTAGGCTTTGGGGTGGAGAAACTCAGCCACGAGCTTGTCCGCCTAGCAAATTCCCGGAATGCCGCGGATGAGAATCCCAGCCACCCGGCTATGACCTGCACTCCTGGTTTCACATAGCCATGTGGTGGTTTCTCGAAATAGGGGTACCCTTAAATCATCCATTAATAGTCATTTATAGTAATAAACCAACTATTTTTGGGGCTCCCTATTTTGAGAAACCATGTATGAATCAATGATCAACTCATCAACTCCGCAACCCACCAAGGGACCAGTGACCCGCTGAGACCACGACATTTCCTGCTTCAGGCACGACATTTCCTGCTGCATGCTGCTCATTCTCAGCATAGCCTGCGAAACCAGCACTGCTGGCAGGATGAGTCGTACTGCGACGATGGGAAGGTTTTGATGCTCCGCAGTTGTCAAATTCAATTTGACAAGGGCATGATGTGCCAATTCAGAGCGCTACCCCAGTCAACCAATGGTTTCCATTCGTAAAACGATCAGTTTTTGGTGGGGCACATTGGTTACCCTAGGGCTTGGCACATCCCCGTAGTGACCAGGGGGCATTTATGGGTGGGGAGGCTCGCAGTGCTGGTCATGGATTCGGTGGCACCGCAATTTTCGGGGCAGAACCTCATGGGATATGGAACCGCTCCCCACATAGCAACGGATCATCCACCAGTGAGTAGATTTATGAAAATCTTGTGGCCATAAACTGTGGTCACCAAAAAATCGTTATTTTCTCATGTTTTTTCCATCTTCATTTTGTCTCATTTTTTTCTCATTTGGGTTCTCATTTTTTTCTGATTTCTCCAGGGTTCTGGGTGGAGCTTAGGAGCTGGCCCCAGAAGCCTGGAGAAATGAGAACAAAAATGACAACCCAAATGAGAAAAAATGATAAATTTAGTTGTTTTAAAGATTTACAGGCTGTGGCTGCCAAAGAATCTCTTAAATGTAGATTGGTTGCGGATTGGGAATGGTCCTTACTTTCCCAGTAGTCTCCAAGTAATAATCATTTACTTGGTTTCCTATCAGTCTGTATGGCTATGTTCGATTACAGTACGTGTAACTAATAATAATCCACCTCGGTCACCACAGCTGCATTGGATATCGGTTCTATTGTCGTCATCGAAGCTGGCAGTGTTCCCCAGCATGCCCCCAGCAGCATTTCCGCTGAATCATTTCATTCCGTGGATCCATGGTGCGTCCATGGATCCGCCCATGGATCCATGACTTCGGTGTTCTGTTGCTGAAACAGCCATGTTATGGGTGAACTGACTGGCTGGGATCCAACAACTAATGAAGTTGCTCTCATATTCAACTGGTTGGGGGTTTCGAACCCTTATTTGAACATGTTGGTCAACCAACTCTTTCTTAATAATCGCAAGGGAAAATCAGAAATGTTTGAAACCATCAACCAGTAGATCATTTGTGTTCAATTCAGATCGATGAGAGATGATCCGAGTGCGTCGTTTCGCAACTCATGTCACCTGCAAGCATCATCCAAAGAATTTCAATGACTCCCCCAAAAGCTGCCAAATCTGCGAGCAGATTCGGCAGTTCTCAACCTACTAATCTCCGCTTCTGACGCATCGAAAACAGTCCACCCACACCTGTCGCATTTCAGCAATTTCAGCTGGATCCATGGGAGCGCTCCCATGTTCAGCTCTCATCTCCAAGACTTAGCGCCTTCAGTTCTGCGCTTGAGCATTATTCCTGCGCATACGCGTACGGACTCACTGCAAATGCGGAAGTTTCATGGGGGATTGCGCAGTTGGTGACGCTGCAGTATGCGGCAGTCATGTGTAAAGTTGGGAAAATTGAAACGCTTTGAGCTGTGGCAGTTTGGCACTGTCAACATCTATCAACAACGATCGTGCTTTTTGAGGATGCGTGGAACATGTCATCGTGACGTCAAATCATGCAAACATTGGGCAAAAGAGTTCATAAGCAAAACATCATGATTGCCCCAATTGGCAAACGATTTCCATGTTCTCGGCGGTCAGGAAAGTTCCCACTCCTGAGCACTCCAAAACGATTCGAATAATAAACAAACAGAATACATAGCGATGACACCCACCCACTCACCCAACCGCCCACCCAACCACCCACCCTCCGACCCAACCACCCACCCAACCACCCCTGTAAGCAGCCCCAGTTCGCCGGCGGTGAATTTTGTTGCTGGCGCCATCAGTCCATGTCGTCGAAGCCGCTGGCAGCGGTGACCTGGACGGAACTTGTGGTAGGAAAATGTAGGAAGTGGTTACAACGGGATGTTGCAACTGGTAATATGGATATATAACACACATATATGTATCGATTTATATATATATACATATCATAAATACGTCTATATATCTATATCATATATCTTATAAATACAGTAAGTATGTATTTATATAGATGTGTTTGAATATATGTGAGCAAATAGAGATATTAACAACTGGTTATATTTGACTGCTCACATCTGCTCACATACTGATCTCATTCTTATGGCATCTTGTGGATTGGTAATATGGTCGGCTAATCTAAAATATAGATTGCGCTTTAATTGCTGGCGGTGGATTCGATTCTCGCCGTTTGAAAGAGTGACTACCTGTCCAAAAACACATATGATTCACAGGGGTTGGTCCAAACAAGGCCCCACCCAAACTTGTGGTTTCCCCATGAATAGTGGTTGGATAGTTTGTAGGTACTACCATTTATGGACAAATCTATATTACATGTACCAACTTCATGGATCAGGTGGGTGGCAACTACAAGTTATAAGTGCGGGAAATATCCGAAAACAAATGATCATGACCTGGGTATGGGTCAATATTAACCAACAATATCAAGCAACTATAATAGGGAAAACCATGGTTAATGATGGGAACCAGGGGTACAGGGTTTTGACCCATAACCACCTGATGTTCGAACCTCTGAATCATACTACTGCCAAGACCAAACGCCATACACCGTAGAGAACTGAATATTATTCCTTGTAGTAGAAGCCATAGCACCTCCATACCCAGATGCTCAGTGAATGCTATATATCTACCCACAGTTTCCTATCACATGACCCAAAGGTAGGTAAATGGTGGTTTCTCAAGTCATCAACCCTAAATAATCTAATATCAACTCCATCTATAGCAGTGAACCAACCATAACTTTGGGGCTTCCAATCTGTCTTGAGAAACCACCATATAGTCGATGTTTAACCATCATTCAACCATATAGTACTTCATTATCCCCTATTCTTAGCCATTGTCAATCGATATTGACCACCATTACCGTTATGTTAAGCATTGACCATTCTCAACCATTATTTACCATTAATAATTCACCGCTTGAGAAAGCCCCAAGCTCGTACCACCACCGTGAAATGTCCGGGGAACTGCTCCTTCCACTGAGCTATCTCACCGTCGGAGCGGCAACGCGTGGAGGTGGATTGAAGCCACCTGTGGCGAGTGCGGGCGCGCTGCTTCCAGCAGCCGCGCTTGGAGGTGCACCCCCACGGCTGGGAAGTGGTCCCCAGTCCCATGGTTTCGTAACGGGGTTAGTTCAGTTACCTTAGTTTGGGCGTAACTAACCATGGTTATAACCCCAGTTTGCCACATCCAAGTGGATCAAAATGACGCGATCCTGGTCACATCGAATTTCTCGCTAGTCACATATGAGGTTGGCAGTTCCTAAGCCGTTGTGAATGATTCACATCTTACTGTCATATTGATAGATTCCCTCCATAACCTCAGCATATCCATGGGTTATCCCTGATGCTCAACGTGTTTGGTGATGATTCCCGGTTATTGGACCCCTATGTTGGCCGTTCCCATAGCTTAGTGTTGGCATGCGTTTATTGCTGATTATCAACCATCATCAACAACTATTGCCCATTAACCCTGATCCTGAGAAACTTGACATCGACTGCGCATGGTCATCATTGCTTCAATGGTTCCATATTACCGACCAAACCCTATCACTTATCATTGCAACTCTTAAATCCAACGTCATCATTCTATCCAACATTCACCACGCATAAGCATCATGAATCATTACAAATCACCCCAATCAACCCCAGTTAAGCATGATTACTCACTTCATCATTGTTAATCCCAGTTGATCATCAATCATTACAAATAAGCCGCTTGTCGACCCTAGCGGATCATCAAGAATTGCGAATAAGCAGCTTCTTGGCCATAGTTGATCATCATGAACCATTGCATCCTCTAAGCTTCCTGAATCAATCGTCCACGTTGACACGAACTCCCTCCTCCCATCTCCGCACACCTGGAGCCGGCGCCTCATCTTCGCTACCACTGACCTGGCAAATGAGGCTTTCGCGCGAGTCTCCAACTTCTGTTTATCATCAATCAACGCGGTGATTCGCAACCATTGGGTGACTGGAAATCAATGGGGTTTCTTATCACTTAAGCTGGTTAGATATCAATAATCATGGTTAAGCTGATTTATTATATCTGAAGCTGGTTGATCATTGAGGATGGTTCCTTATTCACCAATAATCAGCTGGTTAGATGATAATGAACCACCCAAGAGCAGCTCATTACCGACCTATGGCAAATTTGAAAAGATAAAAGGTCTATAATAATAAAAAATACCATGGGTATAACAATAAACCAAAGGGCTGTTATAATACTAATCTTACCGACCTATTGGCCTATTCGCTCTTTAATAAACCCTAGAGCTAATCAACAGTTATGGTTGTGAATGGCCAATACCCATGTTCGTGTTTCCCAAAATAAGAGTACCCCCACATCATCAGAGTATATTAACCATTTCTAGTAATCAACCAAGCATAAATTTGGGGGTCCCCATTTTGAGAAACATCCAAATATACCATCCATGGAGTATCTGGGATCATTGCGAAAGGATTTGAACCAACCAAAATGGTACCAGTGGTCGCCAATGGTCATACAGTAGTTCATTTATCCCCTGCTACTAACCAATATGAACTATTGTTAACCACTACAACTTAACCATCACCAACCACTATCAATCAAAGGTCTGCTGGTTCTGCCACGTCGGTTCCAAGGCGTGATCCGCGGCAACGTGCCTCTTCGATGGCAATCTTCTTGAAGCCGCCGCCTGCGGTTGCCATGGCTGCGGCTTCAACGGTGTGCCTATGAACTTCTTTCCTGTGTTTGGCACCCAGTTTAATAGGAGGTGTCCCCCAAAAGCTTAACCAGTGAAAGAAGATTATTTCCCTCAAATTATTAACTTTCCTATGGTTTTCCAGTGATTGGCTGTTTGGCACCACCAGTGAATAATGTGAACCCAGGATTAATACCCCCCCCTGGTTGATTAATAGGGAGTATCCCCCAAAAGCCTTGGCTTTTCATGGCAACCCCCTGGGGTTTATTAACGCTGGGTTAACATTAGGGTGATATGGGGGGTTCTCAAATTGGGGATCCCCAAACATGTTTGGTTTGTTACTGTAAATGATTGGTAAATAGATGTTGAGGCGGTACCCCTATTTTTAGAGGCCACCATATCACATCATCATCATCGTCGTCGTCGTCAGCAGCAGCCTCGTCACACTGGGTCCAACCAAGTCCAAGTGGTCCACACCCAAGTCACGTGCCGTCGCATCACATATTGCTAGACCTATGGCTAGAGGGGTTGGCCTTATGATCATCCAGTCCCGCTAGTCACTGACAACCATCGAGTCGCTATTCAAAAAAGCATGATTGAAAATTGATAACAAACACCCATCAGTGAATGAACATTTGTTGGAAATGAACCTTTGTTGATAAATGCTACGAATTGTGAACAATCAAACATTTGATAGCCATTGAATGGCGATTTGCTGAGAACTACAATGAATCATCAAGAACCATTGTTGAACACTTGCAATTAACAAATGGTTGTAATCATTATTCCAGCCATTGATGACTACAACATCATGAATTTAGGTAACTATGAACTGCACAATTATTACCATTCTTCCTACCATTTTGTAAAAATGATTCATTGAATGATGGTTGAAGATTATTTCACCATTCTCATTCAACATCTTCTTTATTTCTACAATTATCTCAACCGATAACCATTCTTGGTTGATGGATCCATTTAATATTTCACCATTATCCGGTTGGTGGTTTCAACCCCTGTGAAACATATGAGTCAACCAACCCACTGTTCATCATTACTAGGGAACATCAAAACATGTTTAAAACCACCAGCTAGATTATGAAAAAACACATGTCAATCCAACCACCAACCAGTCATCATTATTCCTGCCATTACTGAACATCATCGGCACCAGCTGATCAGCTGAGTCTTCCGCCCTTCTTCTCGGCAGGCTGCACACTCTCCTGCAACCAAAACGGGCCAGCTGAAGATGTTCAACAGCGTACAGCTGGGTTTCCGACCTCATGATCCTACACTGGGTTTTTGAGGTCGGAAACCCGAAGGCAAAAAATGGTGGTTTCTCAAAATTTCGGTACCCCCAAATCATCAACTAGTAGTCATTTACAGTAATAAACCAACCATTTTTGGGGGTTCCCGATTTTAAGAAACCCTCCTATATGATTAATGACTGCGGTTCGCCACACACAGGCTGGGATCTATTTGGGTTTTCCCCTGGACCAGCGCACACCCCAAACAGGCCAGCACCGGTTTTTCTTGAGCCAAAAGTAGAGGGCACACAGCCACTTGTGACCGTGCACTGAAGGTTTGGAGACAGCTAAAGCTGTACAGTTGGAGTGAATGCTGGGATCACCTTTTTTGAAGATTCTCCTTACCGCACTCCCCCTCGCATCCGTGGATGCGAAACTTGGAAAAAGGTGCGTCGCCTGCTCCACCACCTCGTAGTCACCCACACTCAGCGCAGCAACGCCAAGCAGCACCCAGCGGAAGGTTGGCAGCCCGACCGTGTGCACGGCTGTGAGCAAAGCCTCCCGTGATGTACATCAAGGGTCTCCTTGCGAAGATTGCCGGAGTGGTGCAAACCACGCAGACAGTGTGTTCCACAACCGCGGAAGCGCTGCGGAGCTTGCTGCAGCCACGGGACTTGTGGTACACTG
>VSDK01025161.1:29193-53018 GCA_009767595.1 Symbiodinium kawagutii
CTCCTCCCGATGAAGCCACTATGGAGGTCTTCAAGATGCCGTCCTTCATCCGGGCATGTTGGCTCGAACTCCGTCATGCCAGACCACCGCCATCGATCCGTCAATGGAAGCATACCCGTAACTGACTCAATTCGAGCACCGTGCCCAACATTGGGCTTTTTGTGTGTGTCAAACCCCGTCTCAAGGGGCTACCGTGAAAAAAGTGCAGGGGATGCCAGGGGATCGAGTGAAGCTGGCATCAACGAAGACCTTCACTCTTTCCTGTGATATGCAATCTGGACGCAGATTGCACGTACCTGCGAGAATGTGATGCACCGATGGTTTCGCATATAGTTGAATCGCTGTTGTTGCTTCGAAGTCAATTGCTGAAGCTGTCCACCGCACTGCTGAAGCCGTCCACCGCACTCTATGCCTTGTGTTGAGAGTTCAATCGTCAAAGATTAAACCCAGTGAACCTATAACACAGAAATTCATATCATCTCATATCACCTATGCCTCGGCATTTACTCAGTGTGTGCGTGCCGGTGCGTGCATTTCCTTCACCAAAAGATGAATCGCGACACCTCTTGTCAAAGAAAATGTTGGCTCATGGCGCTGGAAACAACGAAATTGTTCAGTTATCCGTTCATCAAAAGCATAATTTGGTGAGCGCGCATAAGATAAAATCCAAGAATGGAATTGAGAATACTAAACGCTGCATTTCGTGCAAGGCGTGGTCGAATACTCAAATGCGAAGGCTGAAAGCATTTCCTACGAGATACCCTCAAAAAGTGAAAGTTGAGAAGTTCCACAACCAGAATTTCCTGCAAAAATCGGTTGGGTTCCTTTACCAACCAGTTGATTTACCGAGGGCTTGGTTTACCTGGCTGCTGATGTACTGAGCTGCTAATTTGATTTTGTTGATTTGCTGGCGATTCATTTGGCTCTGGATGTACTGAGCTGTTGAAATGCTCTGAATATTATCTCTCTGGCACCTGCGGCTTTCATACTCTGTTTGATCTCACCTCACTCCCTGTGGGACAACAACTCCGGAAGGCAATTCTACTGAAGCGAACATCTCCAAAAGCACAGTATCTGAGATACTCTACGGTTCCAAGTTTCCGCTGTAGGATTTCTTAAATTTCAAGTTGTTGCTAGTTACTTTGATCAAGTGGTGGTTATAGTCGCAAACCAATCATTTTGGGGGTATGATGGGGTCCCATATTTTCAGACACCACCATATCTCCTCTGGTGGTGTCCCTGTTGCTCACCACGGCCCCAAGCTGGCTCCGTATGAACCACGCAAGTGCTCGATCCATGTTCGGTCTGGCGTGCGGAGACCCATGGGGTGAACCCCCAGCGAACATTGGACCTTCGGTGACCTCATCACACACGAGGGACCCATCAAGCGCAGAGTGGAACCTCAACTCAGCAAACCCTGGTACATAGTGGCGTCTTGACAAGTTTACTTTACCCAAGGCAAATAGAAGGCTGTGTTGGGGACTTGCTTTCTTCGGGAATCTCGAACCACAGTGCGTGCACTTGTGTAGTACCCCGGCGGAATGAAAAGAGCCTGAGCAGTATTGCGCAGCATAGAGTCTAGAGGACTTTTGAATTATAAGATTAGCGTTGTCATGGTCATCAGTTTTAATTGGTTGATGTTGGTTCCAAATGGTCTTGGTCTGGGTTCCCCTCCAAAGTCTTCGCATGCATCCGTATTCCTCGGAATTGATGGTGATGCACCCAGCCATTGTTGAAAAAAATATGTTGTGAGTATCACCGATGTTCGATTGCCGTCATCGCCCAAAAGTGCCCAGATCATGGTGCATGTATAAGTAAGAATATCATAGTTCTAGTCGCGGCTGATTGACTTGAAATCATTTGAGTACGATGTTTAGGCAACAATGCTGATGTTGGTAGGAATCGTCCAACAATTTTGAACGACGGGTGAAACTCCACCGCTATGGGACCTGAAAGAATGGGTAGGTGTCTGGGACATTATCCCATCCATTGAAGACCGGGATGCATCGGGCCCAAGAACGGCACAGCTCTCAAGTTTGCACCGTGAATACATTTACTCTATATATGAAGCATCGGACAAACGGTTTCTCTCATATCTCAACCAATCCTTAAAACATATGTGAAGTGCCATTCCAAAAGACGGAAACCTGGAGTTTACGTCTAACAAATCCGCAACACACTGACTGTGCAAAAATAACAATGAAATAGTAATGAGTCTATATAGAGAGAGAGACAAGGCTGCCAGTATGGAGAAAATGCTCTAAATTATGGCTCTAAAAGGGATCCATGAGGTCCATAGGAGTCCATGGTCGTTCCAAATTCTCAGATTTCGCATGATCTCACCATCATGCCTGGCCTTCAAGTCGGCAATGCGCAAGCGGTCAGAAGCGTCCAGGCCCGTCTGGTATGGAGAAGAACAGTCCTGGCCAATCGGAGCTCGGAGCTCAGTGACATGCAGAGGCAATTAGGGAACCCATGGGGCCCATGGTTACCCCATCACTTTTTTGTCATCCAATCAGTTGATCTATTTGAATCTTATCATCAAAAGCTTATACCAACAATCGGTGCCCAATCATAGGTTAGACCAACATCTTGTTATGTTCCATGATTTGGAACTTGCAATCAAGATCGGTGACCTGAGGAAATAGATTTGGCAACCCCCTCCAGCTACATTCATTCATGAAACTCTTAAGACATCTTCAAACATGAAGATCATTAAAAAATTTGAATCTCAAAATGTTGAGCTGAAGCTTGACACCTGAGCCCTAGGTCAGCGGAGGCTCATGCTGCCACGGTGCGCTCGTGGATTGCAAGCTTGATGTGCCAGTGGTTATTGGAGTTCACACGCTTCATCTTGCACAGGTTTTGTATCATGTTGAACTTCATACCTCTGACTTTGCGTACCATTTGCAATATTTTGGAGCTAGCACCTTTCGTTTGTTGCAACATCTGATAGATAGGTAGGTAGGTAGATAGATAGATAGATAGATAGATAGATAGATAGATAAGCGAATGGATGGGTGGATAGATCAATAAACACGAAAATAAATTTGTATGTATGTGCATTGCATTTTTCGCATGGAGACACACATGTGCGTGTTGGCATCTGGACCTGAACTTCCATCAATTCCTGACGCTAGCCGACCTTGTCGTCGTCCATCAAATTCCATGGCCACAGGAACTCACACCCTGCGCAGCAACGTGACTGGCAGCTGCTGTCGGCATCGGGGCGAGTTGAAGGCAATACATAACATAAATATCTGGAAGCAAATGAGTCCAACTTGGAACCAATGTTTGCCTCAAACAAATTCGTGTAATATTCTGCCACAAACTAACACAGCAAATCTGATGTCTGTAAAAAAAAATATTTTGATCAATTTAAGATATTTGAATGCCAAAGGCGGGCTGATTCTTGAACATTGGGACCCACGGTTCGCTCCAAAAAAAGATCATTTCAGGGTTGTACACCAACTATGTGGATAGTTTCTGGGGATGGCCCTATATTGAGCATATCCTGTGCATTGAGGATATTACCCCAATACACTAAGTATATATAAAGCGTTGATCAATGTTCCTTGATCCGGGAATGGCCATCTTCGCGTTTTTCTCTTTCACAGATTTTTCCAGAACCCCGTGTATAACTTTCGCGGAGTTAAGTTTTGTTTTTTAATGCACGTTTAAAAAAAGAAATATCAGCCATCGGTAAGAATATACCAGCTTGGCAATCAGTCTAAAAATTAGTCCAGCTCAAGCCAATATATATATATATTCATTTATATTAGGGTTCTGTCTCTGGTCACCTTTTCTTCACACATGTCCATCTCAGGATTCCCAAACAGTTGTCGCTAGGAGGGCACGCTTTGCGATCCTTGCGCACAGCCTTCGGGAAACTTTCGCCAAACTTTTGTATCGAAACGTTGGGAATCCATCAGGGCTTGCCATTGCCTTGGATTTATCTTCCCATGTGAGGACCTCGTGCCACTCAAAAGCTTAGAATGGCACTAAACGGAATTTGCCCTTATAATACACTACAAACTTACCTCTCGCAAAAACTTTCGCCAAAAAAAAATCTTGTGCACATTTAAAAAAAATCGCGGATCGTAGGTGCATGACATGAAAGGCCATCGAAAGCTGAACTCCTTACAAGGATCTTTTGTGCGACTCCTCTAGATCATGCATCATATATCATATATCAAAAAGCAAATATCATATATCATATACTAAATATTTTATATCATACATCAGTCATTTATCACGTGTATGTATATATATATATGTGTGTGTCTAAAGAATTATCTATACAATCACATAATCATATAATATACATGTATTATCATGCTCAGGTACTACTTCTATGCTCCACATTATGCGGATGGAAATCTATCAGAACAGAGGCATTCTATTTGTGTCAGCTGACCTACATGATACCTTTGTGCTACACCAGCTTTGCAAAGCTGTATGTCACTAGGCACCATCTCCCCATATGGCCCCCTTTAAGACGCTGGAGCTTACCATGTTTGCCTATTGCCCACGGCAAGCTGATCCCATTGGTCTCACCACGTCACAGGCCTGCTGTTGGGTACTCAAGTCCATCGCCATGGGTCTGCTCCTCATAGTACGATTCGCAGCCAGGTGGTACCACGATACCTGCGGCGTCCAAGAAACAGAAAGATCAAGAAAGCACCGTGATTTCCACCACGGTCTGCTGAGAAAATCTGAGATGCTGATACCAATGGCACTAGAAAAATCAATGGAATCAGAAAAGTATTAGAAATATGAAATATCAATTTAGAGGTTGTTTTTTTTCAAAGACCAATTGCATTAGAAAAATCGCCACGCCACAAAAGGAAGTTTAGCTGGTATTCGAGACAACACATTTCTGCTTCAAACCACATTGAACCTCCTGTGCAGGTCTGGGAGGTACAAAAGGTGTCGTTCTCAAAAATGCAACATTGTTTGTTCATGTGTGTTGGTGTTACATTGAAAACTAAAATTCAATTCAATATCTCTTCATACCTCTTCAATGTTTGAGCTTGGGAAACATTCTTCATCCAAGTTTCACGGGTCGATGAATTTCCAAGTTCCTATGGGGACTACCCAAGCTTCTGGATCTGTTCATGGGGCAAGCCTGGGGCTCTTGGGTTTGAGCCACTCCAATGAACCCCTTGAAGCTCTAGAAACCTCACGTTAGGAAAAGCCTGGAACTTGTGCAAATCTTCGACCAAAACATGTGGCAACTGGTCTCATGGGCGTGCCAGACTTAGGGTCATCCCATCGAGCCAATGACGGCTGTGGCCGCTGGTGCCTCTGCCCATGCACAACTCACACAGTTCCTTGTGTTGGTCAGAAGTGAAGATCATATCTCCACCTAACGGTGGTGGCGAGAGGCATTTTCTGAGGTCCTATCGAAATGGTCAACAAAGAAAAAAGTCTTTCTCAGCATGCCAGTGATATTATGTATCAACGCTGAAAGGCTACTTGTTTGCCATTGTTACTCAAGCTAAACAAAAAAACTGTTACCAAATAGACTATTCTATGAATCATTCCATTAACCATTCCATTCTCCATCACTTGTTACCAAAGCTAAACAAAAAAGGTCCCCGTTGTTTAGTTTGGGGCTGCAGAAGGGTGAAGATTTGTGCCCACCTGGGACTGCCTGCCCCACAACCCAATTTTGGCAGGAAAACATCATTTCATCATGTTTACACTTGGTAGTTTCTTAAAATTGGGAAGCCAAATATATGATGGTTCACTACTAGAGACAATTACTATTGGATGATTGCGGGGTCCGCTATTCTGAGAAATACCCCCCTTGTTTCTAAGTGTGTCAAAGGTGTGATATGTGATCCATTTCGCTCAGGGAACTGGTGTTAGTGTGCTTGTTTGTCTGTGTGTCTGCATGCGTTGAGCTGTCCTCCCTCTTACCCCTTTCTGTTGCAGGAGTGCTACCTTTCGCTGTTCTGCTATGATGTTCTCATCCTGTCAACACGGTTCAAACATGTACTTCTCCTTGGAGGTCACTGGTGGCACAAAGCTTGAAAAGGCCCATATCTCCAAGCCTTCTCAAACTTGTGCCTTCTGTTCAAATCCACGCAGAATCTAGTCAAATAATCCAATGCGCATCACAGGGTATTTAGCAAACTGGGGCCATGTTTGTAAACAAATAATCTCTGCCAATCTCATCAACCATCATCAACCGTCACCAACCATCATCACCCGTCATCAACCATCATCAAGCATCATCAATGGTGGTAGTTGATTGACTGGCTCCTTTGACCAGCTGGTCCCTTTTGGAGACTTTCAACTAGATGCGGACATTGTGGAGCCTACACCTTATGCACGATTCCTGGAAAATGAAAGGGTGCGTAGAAAGAACAAACGCAGAAACGCTGGATGATCTGGACATGATGATGAAATTTGTGCATTGTATCTCCGTGTGAGACGTAGTTTTTTGTTTGTAGGGTTCACCCTATTGGCACATCAGCCCCACCACCCGTGTCAGGGATGATGTTGCATAGGTTGAGACGTTTTGGACTCGCCTAGCAGCGGAATCAAGCATCATCAACCTTTACTCTATTACTGAGCATTTTCAAATATGTGAATTGAATCATTCACTTCATTTGGAGCTACCCTAAACTTTTGGCAAAATTCACAGCTGCAATGGTTGGGACCAGCGGCTCGGAGCCCCTAAGGAGGGTAAGCTACGAATGGCTTGGTGGCACGTGGGGATTCCGATTGCGTCTGGTATTCGATCACTTTGGTGCAACGATTGTTTCCCCCAGAAATTCTTGATAGAACTCATTTGCGTGCTTTGTTCTTCTTTCCCGCTGCAGTTCTTCTTTTTCTGCTTCGTCTTCCGAAACTATGACCCTGCCCATGCACCTCTCCTTTTCTAGCAAACCCTGAGAGCCCGACTGGCAGGCTCAACATACTCGTGGGACAAAGCATTCGTGCCACAGAGACCTTCCTCTGTCAGGTCCTCGAGAGAGGGCCAAAAGGGACAAACAACTGGGAACTTCCAACACAAGAAAGGTCCGGGACAGTGGCGGCGTTAGATGTTGCCCTCCACAATCCATGCATGATTCAGCCATATACCCCGAGCTTCCGAAGCAGGTTAACATAATATCCGTTGCAACCATGGATGCTTTCTGAGTAAGGGTCCTTTGCTTAACTCATCTTCAGGTTGACCTTTCTTCATGACATAAAGCCTGCTCATCTTCAGGAAGTTCTCCCTCTCTGCTTGGATAGTGCAAGGTTGTGTTGTCCGCAAATGAATCATAGATATACATACTTTGGATGGGTGGTTGGTTGGTTGGTTGGTTGGATGGATGGATGGTTGGTTGGTTGCTTCCTTGCTCAATATAGATGAAGAGGCAACAACGGTAGGTGTACATACCAAATAACTATATATCAAGACTTGATCCTAGGGTTGATTATCATGACCAATGAGGAGCTCACAGCGCAGAGGCAAGGGAAATGCAACAACACCTCGACATGATTCAAAAGACCTGATTTGGAATAGCAACAAAGAAGCTCTGTCTTGGACCCCTGATATAGGCAAAACACGGAGGGTCTATGCCAACCCATCTCTGCTCCAAACAACAAAAATCTGTGGTGCGTCTCCAGGCTCCCTTAAATGCCTGATCCAAGAAACAAACAGACATGTCCGAACATTGACGAACAACACTGGTTGTTGCTGTTGATGATTGGATGGATGACATCCGAAGCTATCACTGGGGAGGCCTCGGTGTAGATCTGAATCTTCACATTAGGCAAAAGACCTGGCAGCGCCGCTCATGCTACACAAAACTCGTGCCACACAAAACATCAAAAAGCGACCCTGGAAGATGCAAAAGTATCGGAAAAACCTCATGCAAAACCCTGGAAAAGTGCATTCGCTGCGCGGGTTCCATCTGACAACTTCTTGGGTTTGGGATTCCGCAATAAGGAAGATGTAGAATGGACTACATCTATTTTGGTATTTCCATAAGTAGAACTATTTCAGATGTGTAGCTCCATGAGCTCCGGGAGCTTTCTAGACACTGAAGAGGTGGTGAGCCGGGAGCCCACCTTCAGCAGCGGTCACTTTCCTCGGTTCATGGGTTTCAATCTTGCACAATGGCAGGGGGTCCCAAGGTCGATTCATTGGGTCCACTCTTTTACTGTCCCAAGATGGCAGAAAGTGTTTCTTCAGTCCAGTTCAATGGGAAAACAGAATGTATTGAACGCGCAAGACTGTAGAATGAGAAAATATGTGCACCACAAATTCTTCGCAACTTCAATCCTGGGGCAGGATCAAGTTCGCAGTGGCAGAATATATTTTTTGCAATTTTTTGCGTCAGATTATTGGACCCTGCGTGTCAAAGTGCTTTCTGGAGACAGGCACGCACGCTCCACCGCTTGGGGCATACAATTGACCCATACCTTTGAATCAAATGCATGCAGGACAGCCTGCAAGAAATATCCAGTGTTCACACAAAACAAAGCCAAAGTACTCAACTGGTAAGTAGGAGTCGCACCCAAAGAAGACGTTTGTATGAAACTTCAGAGTTTCACGCGAAAAGTCGCTATGAAAGTCTTCTTTCATCATGGGGTTTCGTCTCCTCGTTACCGGTTTGCACCTCGCTAGATTTCTTCACTGCCACACAAATGTGTCCGGCTTGATCACTTCACCAGTTGCAAGGCATTCATGCCCAGCAAATCCATTCTCCTCGGATCCTCATGTGAACCTCAATAATTTCCATTAGTTTCCTACCAAGAAATTGCCGAAGTCCCAGGTGAACCATCCAAAGTTGCGTCAAGCAGACATCTCTGAAGCAATGCCGAAACGATTCCGTAGAAGCACAGCCAAGTTTCGTTACATTCAAGTTCACTTGGGCGCATTCGTCTTGGCCTCACAACGAGTGGGTTCACCAACGAACCGCCAACCAGAAAACCTCCCAGGCGGCGACTATCAAGAAAGGTCACACAATGATCAACCAATAAACCAATTGGCAACGCATAAACTGTGCGATTAACAACTTGTAAAATAATCCATCGCAAAAGCACATAGAATTGGGAGTTGAACAACAACTTCGATATCAGTTGACAAACCAACAAATTGGCACGCAGCTGAGCAAACAAACCTATGGTCAAACTGATGAATCAATAAAGTGTTCATGATAAACACATTGGCGATCAAACATACCAATCAACACACGATTCAGAGATCCAGACTACGATGCTTGGCCCGAGAGCGAAAAAAGATGAAAAAAGTACCCAGGTATGAAGAGATAGCATGTATCCATCATGTGTCATGCATGATCTCATTGAGTTTATCAAAAAGGTTTCGATGCGGTCGGGCAGCCTTGGGCATGTGCAAAATGTGTATGTGATACTTGCGAGTGGTACTCGCAATACTAATAGTTTCCTAATAAAATGATCATTTTTCGGTGGGTTATTGGTTACCCTGTTTTGGTGCATGCCCATATGCATCTGTGTGACGTGCACCAAACCACCTACACGAAAGCACCACGGCAGTAAGACACCAATGCCGGCCTCCAGAGTCCGGAAACGCATTCTAGATCTGGAAGTAAGAACCCCAATAGCTTCGTTGTCTAGTGGTTTCTCAAGCCATAGGGGATCCAAAAAATATGGTTTACTATGGATGGATACAAATGGTCGATAAATTGGATGATTTGGGGGTCCCCTATTTTGAGAAACACCCATCTGGGGCACAACACAAACACCACAAAAACAAAGCCCAAAAACACCAAACATTTACAAAAGCACAACCACCAAGAAAAAAATACCGCCACCGAAAGCACCAACACACAGAAGACCACCTGCCGCAAGAAATGCCGCCATTCAAAATTACGACTTCAAAAACACGGCCACGCAAAAAGCGGAAAACCCAATCACAACCAGAACGCCACTACAAAAGCAAAACACCACAAAAACAACCACACAGAAGCATAAATGAAACGGAGAGAGAAAGAGAAAGAAAATTATAGAAAAAAATAAGAAGGAGACAAAAAGACAAAAGGGAAGAGGCTAAAAAACAGAAAAGAGAAAAAGAGACAGAGAGGACGAGAGAGAGAGAGAGAGAGTGTGGCAGAGAGAGAGGGAGAATGAGAGAAAGAGAAACACAGAAACAGAGAAAAGGAACAAGAGAGAAAGAAAAACAGAAACACAGAAGCAGAGAAACAGAAACCGAGAAAGAGAAACAAAAGAGACAAGAGACGAGAGACAGAGACACAGAAACAAAATAGAGGAGAGAGACAGAGAAAAAGAAACAAAAAAGAGAAGAGAGACAGAGAACGAGCAAAAAAGGGAAAGAAACAAAAGAGAGAAGAGACAGAGAACAAGAAAAAGAGGAAAAGAAAGAAAGAAAGAAAGAAAGAAAGAAAGAAAGAAAGAAAGAAAGAAAGAAAGAAAGAAAGAAAGAAAGAAAGAAAGAAAGAAAGAAAGAAAGAAAGAAAGAAAAAAAGAAAGAAAGAAAAAAAGAAAAAAAGAAAAGAAACAAGAAAACAAGAAAACCAGGAACCAAGAAACAGACCAATAAACAAAGAAACAAAGAAAAAGAGAAAAAGAAACAAAAAATAACAAAGAAACAAAGAGAGAAACAGGAAATGATGTGTACAAAAAGAGCTCTGCAAAAAAAGACCTGCATATTGTCTGATAAGGTATTCATTCTGAGGGCATGAAGATGTGAGTTGTGGATATGTTAGGTGTGCACATGTGCGGTAAGATATCAGCATGTAAGTAAGGATATGAAAGACATGAAAAGCGAGATGTGCATGTGAAAAATGCACATATGTAAGGTGGGCATGTGCAAAATGTGAAACTTTGAGATGCGCATATGCAAGTGTGCACATGTAAGGTTTGAAGATGTGAGGTATGAAAACGTTCGACAAAAGGGTTCCTCTTGGAAGACCCTACGCTCAGGCGATCTCAGGAGATATACAACGATTTGCCCTTCAGTAACACTTTGCCTGCAGTTGTTGTCAGTTCCAAAGCCCACCAAAGAGGTGACCTTTTCGAAACAAAAGGAATATGGGATACTTCATGCGCTCGCTGGACTTGGGTTCCAGACCCACAACCAAAATTTTCCCGAAAGGGAAGTCATCTGAACACAAGGGCTCCTCCAGATCTGGTCTAAGTCAATCAAGAGCCCTTGTGGCAAATGACCGCTGTGCAGGCAAGCAACTCATGATATTGGCCCCTGGAATTGGTGACCTTGTCCGTTGGATTGCGTCCTGAAAATCGGTGGATTGAACGGGCACCTAACATGCCCAGCCAAAAAAAAATTTGGCCTTTGGGCTTTCTATAGCCAACCATCTTGCAGCCGCAATGTGAAATACAATCTTGAGTGGGCTCTGAACCCCCAAAATGCATCCCCCTCTTAGACGGAACTTTAGTGTGTAAGCTCTTCCTGGATGGACGCTGAAACAGGAAGACTGAGAAAATCCAACGATACCAAAAGCGGTTTCCTCCGGGCATGTTCCACTCATTTCCGATGAAATGCTTTTCAATGACATTTTCCAGAGTTACACATCCTGCATTTCAATTCATCTCCCAACTCCAATGATAATAAACATATTCCAGGGCATGCTGTCAAAAATGATATGCGCTATGTCTAGAGAACCTTGCTACAAAAACCTTGGTAGGTAGCAAATGTTTATCACCCGTAATGTGTACTGTAAGCAGTATAGAAATAGCATCAAGAATGCCTAATTAAACACGATGTAGGTAGCATATCATGTAACATATTGGGGTAATATGTGCAGTGCCTAGGTTTTACGCACGAGGCTACAGGGTGGGCTCCCATGCGCAAAGTTCCTTCAAGTACATCTGGTTCCGCTGCTACTGTAAATGCACTTGCAGAGCTATCTCCCCTTTTGTTTCGATCGAACTTGGTCTCCCTACTTCTGTGCTCCCAAAATTTGCCAGATTTTCATGCCTCAGCCCTACTTGCAGTGGCCTCTTCCAGACTCGAATCGCTTGCGTCCATTGAAGTTCCAGTCATCGTGAACACAACCTTCCCTCCAGTGCGAATGGCCACTGCTAGTGGAACAGTGCCACCTTCCGGACTGAGTGGACCTCAGTCCGTTGCAGCACGCAAAAGCTGGAGATCCTGTCGGTTTATCATTGGATAGTAGTTGTAGGGTGTACAAGGTATCCATCCCAAGGAGGTTGTTTACTCAACTATGCTTGGAGGCTAAAGGCAAAGGCGTGTAGCTCCCTTGATCGAAATGCGATCTGCAAATCCCAAATTCACATGGTCAAGACTACCAATTGTCACAACAAGCCACAAGTATGTTGGAAAATCTAGATGAGAAGACTATCAAAGACTTGATTGCTAAACTCCCAAGGCTTCAAAGGTATCCATTTCCATGATAAACAGAAGAAGACGTGTCAAACACGAGAGAAGTTTCCCAAAACGAGTTGCCATCCTTGTAGGACTCACAGCCGGTTCGCAAGGACGGAACCGGACCAGTTCATTTCGAGGTTCTGAAAGATGGGCAAATTCCCAACTTGCCAAAGAGATTCCATGAGATGACATGGCAAGAGATGAAAGATGGCGACTTTGGCTAGGGCTTGAGGACGTGCAATCAGATTTCATCTCATGAATAACCTGAGATTCTCAATAATCAACAAATATCATGAATCTATCAATGGGATATCATGAATAATCAACCTAGCGGAATAATCATCAATAGATATCATGAATAGTTCAATTGGTATCAATGATTCTCAATAATCAATAGTATCAACAAAACCGAACCTATGTCATATTCCGCTTCTCCGCAAGGCGCAATCCCGGGACATTTCGGTCCCCCTGGCATGTGCCAACAAGTCATGGGGAAGTCGCACGTGAATTCGTTGAGACTACGTCCTTGCTTTCCCATGGAGTCACTCAATGAAAGGTGGACCTGTGAACACGGACATGGCCGCTTGCACTGCTTAACACTGCACCTGGGGTGGTAACCTTAGACCAAACGACCCAAACAAACAGCATCAGCAAAATAGGTCGTCTTTGTACAGGCTGTTGTGTTCAAACATGCTCAGTACCTTCATTACTTCGAACATGGGTCGAGCCATGCAGAGACAAATACCCACATGACCCTCTCATAGCAGTCTTGCAATGGCACACGCTTGCTTCGAACTATCTCGACATGAGCCAACCTGGAAAACTTAGGAGATTCGAGAAGACCACAGAAGCCCCCATAAGCATCCATAAACAGCAATAAACCACATTCATAAAGCATCCCTTCCAACCAGAAAAGTTCCCATTCTTTAGCGAAGCGGCATTGGAAGGCTTGCACCTCGAAATTTCCACCAGCGCATGTATGCGCTGTAGCCCAGCGGTAAACTCCAAAGCCTTTCGCTGACTGGCACCCCTTGACGTGCTGCAACCCAATCAAAGCACTCAGCATTCTCAGAAGAGAAATCCATCGCCATCATGGCTTTGATGAAGACTGGATCCGAAATGGATCGAAAGAATCCCCAGGAAGTGACTTATCAGCACAGAAAGCTTGCATCGCTCAAGCCTTGATGGTGAAATCGATGTTCAGACCTCCAACTGCTTACCACGTCCAGATCTCCTGACAGAATCAGGCCGCAACCGTTGCGCTAAATCTTCCTCCGCATTGGAATGAAGGAACAAAACCACACTGAAACAATGCCAATGCAATCAAATAATAATCAAGAAAGGTGGCGAAGTACTGAAACAGTTCTGTCAAAGGTTAGAAAAATGGAAAAGTGTTATATCATAAATGAAAACGAACAATTGAAAATTGTTGAATTTGTTATTGCTTACCTTTGCGAAGTCATCAATTTGACCCACTGGACTGCCAAGGGTCCCCAGATCTCGCAGGTGGTAAAGTCCGTCGCGCGGTTTGCATCTCGGAGTGGCAGTCCCGCGGGAAGGGAAACGTAAAACGGGTGGGTGGCGATGGCTGCCAGGTTACAAGCTTTGAGATACCTCTTCCGCATGAGTTTGCTATCAGTTTGAAAAAAATGTTCCCTTCAGAGTTCGCGAAGTCCAAAAGCTAAATCTCGGAATCAGACATGAAAAACGAATATGAGAACATTCCGAAAATACAAGAGTCGCTGGATGACCGTGCCTTCCGCAACCCGCTGAGAATTGTTTGTTTCATTATAGTACCTAGATTCCTAGATTTCTGGAACCTCCTGGACCCCTTTGGAATTGTGTGCTGTGGGGAGATTCTCTCGCAAAATACTTTTTGTGTGCCCTTTTTGCATCTCTTTTGGTTTCTCTTTTTGGATTTTCTCTGCTTTGTGGTTTCTCTGCTTTTGGCTTCTGGAATTCACCTCTGAAACCAGCGATTGAAAGTGAAAGCCCGCTTGAAGTCGAAGCCTTCTGCTTGCTTGCTCAAGAAGCTTGACGTCATATTTTTTGCATCTTAAGTGTTTTCAGCAGGTTGGCCTTTTCCAACCTTGAGTGTTTACAGTGTGGGGAACATTGTACTGGAATTCTTCCCCGCAAAGTGTCTCTGAACATCCGCTGCTGAGCCGCATAATCTCATCCTTTACCTCTTCGAGGAAGCCCGATACCAAGGAAAAACAAGACAAACATATGTCATCCTTGTTTGATAGCTCAGTCTCGTTGAGAAGCAACTTTCTTGGGCTCCTCGGGAATGTGGTGTTCTTGGAACGCTCCGAATCTGGTCTTTCCTAGATGTGGAGCTTTGTGACTTGAGTTTCTACTCCTTTCAGGACCTTTGATTCGCACAAAGCGTTACTGAAGCTTGTTGACCTTTCGTATCGGTAATTTGTTCTCAGGAGGAGCTGTTCGTTTGGAACTTGGCGTTTGGAACTGATATTCATGGGAGCCTCGCCTTTTTGGAAAAGCCAGCAATTTTTGAAGCCTATCTTTCGCAAACACTTCCTTGGAAGGGTGGGGAGTATTTTTGCAACCTTGTTCGAGGTTATGGGTGCTTGAACTCTCCTCCTTCTCGCACTCTTCTGGAAAAAAAATGGCTGGACTGACACTCGCAAACAACGTGCGGCCCATCATGTGAGGTCTTCAATCTTTTTCAGCAGCCAAAAATATTCTGACGTCAGTGTTTTTTTGATGAGAATAGTTTTGGTCTGCTCTGCATATGTTCTGCATGTGTTCTGCATGTTTCTGCATGTTTCTGCATGTGGTCTGCATGTGTTCTGCATGCCGGTTTATTCTAGGTGTCCCTTGTTTTCTAGTTTAGCCAAATCTGGAGGGGATGTTTCGCACAAAGTTGATAATTACAATTGAGGCTGGGCCTGCTGCGAAATGCTGCACGTCTCATATCATGTGCATATGTATGTAAATATATGTATACATACTGTATATGAATGTAAATATTGTATGTTCAAATATATTACATATGCGTACATATATACATATAATACATGTGAATACTCTCAACACTTGCAACAAAGTAATAGAAAGTACACGCCAATTTGGTCCTGGCGCCAACAGCTCGCTGCTTACCGCACTCGCTAGACAAATCAAGTGGACTATATGCCCCTGAGTGACACGCCTGAGTTCTGGCACACCAAAGGCCCCCAAAACCCCCCTGTTTGCTGTTTGCTGGTTGCTGGTCGCTGTTTGCTAGTTGCTGTTTGCTGTTTGCTGTTTGCTGGTTGCTGGTCGCTGTTTGCTAGTTGCTGTTTGCTGTTTGCTGGTTGCTGGTCGCTGTTTGCTAGTTGCTGTTTGCTGTTTGCTGTTTGCTGGTTGCTGGTCGCTGTTTGCTAGTTGCTGTTTGCTGTTTGCTGGTTGCTGGTCGCTGTTTGCTGGTTGCTGTTTGCTGGTTGCTGGTCGCTGTTTGCTGGTTGCTGTTTGCTGTTTGCTGGTTGCTGGTCGCTGTTTTCTGGTTGCTGTTTGCTGGTTGCTGGTCGCTGTTTGCTGGTTGCTGTTTGCTGGTTGCTGGTTGCTGGTTGCTGGTTGCTGGTTGCTGGTTGCTGGTCGCTGTTTGCTGGTTGCTGTTTGCTGGTTGCTGGTCGCTGTTTGCTGGTTGCTCTTTGCTGGTTGCTGGTTGCTGGTCGCTGGTCGCTGTTTGCTGGTTGTTGTTTGCTGGTTGCTGGTCGCTGTTTGCTGGTTGCTGTTTGCTGGTTGCTGGTTGCTGGTTGCTGGTTGCTGGTTGCTGGTTGTTGTTTGCTGGTTGCTGGTCGCTGTTTGCTGGTTGCTGTTTGCTGGTTGCTGGTTGCTGGTTGCTCGTTGCTGTTTGCTGTTTGCTGGTTGCTGGTTGCTGGTCGCTGTTTGCTGGTTGCTGTTTGCTGGTTGCTGGTTGCTGGTTGCTGGTCGCTGTTTGCTAGTTGCTGGTTGCTGGTTGCTGGTTGCTGGTTGCTGTTTGCTGGTGGCTGGTTGTTGGTTGCTGGTTGCTTGCTGTTGGTGGTTCTAGGATGTTCATGTCTGAATATCCTCAGCCTGCTCCACTCCCTGAGGCTCTAGCTTTTGCACTGTTGGCAATTCGTTGGAATACGTGGTTCCTCTGGCTCGGGATCCTCTTCCTCCTCTTCGTTTCCAGGCTCGTTTTGGTTATCGTCGTTGCTCCTGAGCAAAAGAGACTAAAAAAAACGGACAAAGATTGGCCCAAAATTGTTGGGTCAGAGGTTCTTTCCAAGTGAGAGTGGCCGGAGGCACATCTGTTGTCTTTCGCAACCTGATAAAGCTGATTGATTGATTGATTGATTGATTGACTTACATGTGTACATATATATATATATATACATTGTGTAAATTAAGATGTACATAATATATGTGATATAGGCGGTATAAATCTGGTTTTGTAGACATATGTATAAATGTACATAGATATAGATATATGTATATATATATATATACATGTGTTTATCCATTCTATCATTGAATATTGATTGATCTATTTAACTATTGGTTTGCATGTGTAAGCAAATACAGATACATGAACATAAATGTATGTACATATCATAGATATGCACATGTCTATGAGATCTATAATACATCGTTGTCTATACATCATATCGGCTCCACAGCCTTGAGATGTTGATAGCCATGCAAGTGACCGTGCGGCAAGGGTTTTCCGCGGGCACGGACCGGACCTGACCTCCATGGATCCTCATTTAGCTATGGGTCAAGCAGGTAACCAACCAACAAATGGGGGATAAGAACCTGATGGGGAAAAACAATGGTTTCGCTATAATAATCAACAAAACAATAGGGAAAACAATGGTTAATGATGGGGGAACCAGGGGTACGGGGATTTGATTTCTGAGTCTTTCTTACAGTTGTGGCTCATCCCGCGTCCAAACAATTCTACAATGGCTATGTTTCAGTCGCCAATTCGCCAGTCATCCCAAATCCCTCGCCCACCAAAACCAATAGCAATAAACCCATGAGGAAGAAACATGAAGAAACCACCCCGTATCAAAACTGTGCAAAAACAACTGCGCTGATCAATAATTGAGCTGCAACCATCCACTGGCTGCTTCTTTGATTTCTGCTGGCTTTTCTTGCCAACTAAGCTATTGCAGCGGCTACCAGGTTGGCTTGAAATGAGTTCAACGACAATCATCTCTGCCATTGACCATTTCGGCATTACAAATTGACCACTGGCACCACACTCATGTCCCATGGCCAGGCTGGCCAACATTTGTGCGACGACACTTCTGTTGAACTTCAACTTGTGACTGGCATTCAAAGATTAATCGAAAATGGGTGCCAGTAAATTCTTGAACCATTTCGCCAGCATTCTGAGTTGCAAAATTTCGACGCGCTGTCAAGTTGCGGATTCTTGATGCAAGTCGGAGGCGTGCCCACCAATCTCCTTGGAGAAGCGAGTCCCATCACTGATGCGGGGACGGTCACGTTCCCAGCCCCTGGGAACGGCCAATGGGTCCCAGCTGAAAAAATATGGTTGAGCATATTGGGTCCAGCTGCACATGTCCATAGGTCTCTTTATCGGATTCTTGGAGCAGGATCTTTGGGTAATACCTGCGTCTACCGGCAGGTGCCCCACGAAAAGTTGAGGATTGAGGTAATTCCACATAAAATGGTCCACGTACCCAGATATAGAAAGATGAACAAAACATGCATACTGTACCCATCTGTGTCTCTGTGCGCTTTCTCCATGTGCACACAGTGTGCAAGCATCGTTCGAATCATCGAAAAACAAATGCAATGGCTGCCATGGTGACACATGGGCCACGGCACCAAAATCATCGATGCGCAAGCCAGCTGGGTCGTGTCTCTCGATAGAGGCCAGGGCCGCGAATAATGATCAAAACCCTTGTCCCTCGTTTTAGCTAGGGTGGATAACTGGATAACCCCAAAAGAATAACATTTTTTCCTGACAAACGGATACAAACAGTTTTTTAAAACCAAGAAAATGTTGTTCCGAGGCTAAAACGAGCAGGGCTGAAAGTTGAGGCTTAAGAAAGGTAGAAAGGACAAGAGTAGAATATGGTGTGCGCATGTTCTCTCCTGTTTCTTGATGTCTTGGTGTTTCGGTGTTTGTGTTTTCTGGTGGCAGTGTTCTGGTGCTGGTCATGGCGGTGTTCGTTGCGTTTTGAAGCTCTTCAGGTTGCGGTGTTTTGGCGGTCGTGTTCGCGGTGGTCAGAAAGCACCCCGGGCCCCTGCTGAGTGGTGCGACTTCGACTTCGGGTGTGGTGGTGTTTGGGTAGTCTTCTAATGGAGGTGTTTGGGTGGCTTTTGGTAGTGGCGCTAAGTGTTGCTTTGCTGCTGGTGCTGGTCCGGTGGTGGTGGTGGTGGTGGTGGTGGTGGTGGTGGTGGTGGTGGTCTGTGTATGGTATTCCTGGTGGTGTTTCGTTTAGTGTTGGTGCTTGGTGTTGTGTTGGTGCTGGTGATCTTCCTCTCGCAATCGTATCATCTTCGTCTTGTAATGGAGGACCAGGAAGAATAGGTGGCAAAAGAAAAGCAAGAACCCCACACAAACTTGCGCGGAAAAAACACACGGCGAGGAGTGCTGAAAAGCCTTTCATGCTCGATAAATACTTTATAGGTATTTCCATGATGGGTTGTCACAAGACCAGCAACAAACGTTGCTGGCAGCACATCCGCAAGCTGTTCGCAACAGCTCGTTGCCACAAAGCATCCTGAAATGTCCACTTTGGACTGTTTTCACTGTTTGAAAAACTATACTGCGAATAGAGTATGCAAGTACTGTATGAAGAATCGCCGCTATATCTTAAAGGATGGCTGACTAAGAGAGACACATAGCTGTCCAAGTCCTGTGCCTTGAATCCACTTTGGCAAGAGCCGCTGAAGTATCAAGGCAACAATCCCCACAGGTGAACATCTCAATCTTTTGGCCATTTCAATCCTTTTCATGTGTAAAGCCCAGAGTATTGTTGAGGGCTGCCGGGCCGAGTTTTGGGACTGTTGTTCCCCGAACTCACTAGCATTCAAGTTGATGTGGCAAAGACCTGATTGAAAAATGATGTGTTTACATCCTGTGAAACTACGAGCCCAAAAGAAACTTGCCAAGATTATAGGGATCGCAACGCTTTTGGCAAAACCAAAATCTCAGAATTCCTAATAAACACCAAATCGGAGTTTACATTTGGCCACAGGATAACCACTACCACTTCGCTCTTTCCAAGCATCTCTCCAAGGCCCATGTGGCAAGAGTACTCTCCAAGAGGTTTTCCATCGGGCCTTAGGAGCAATATCAAAGGCCATGCAAGTCTATCCCCCCACCCTGCACGAGGGAGCCAGAACAGTCAGAGCGAAAGCCAGAAATTCGAGGTTCAACGTTGTATTTTGTTCAGGAAAATAGTCTGATCACAAACACGGTGTGGTTGTGAAATGTGCGAATGGGAGAGAAGGACGAGTTTGAGGAAGAGGACGAGGAGGGAGAGGTGGAAGACTACAGAGTGAAATGGGCGTTTCTCACAATAGGTGACCCCCCAATCATCCTTTATGTCAATCATTTACATAATAGTAGTAAACCAACCATTTTTGAGGTCCCCTATGGCTTGAGAAACCACCACTTGTGAAACTGACATGTGTTTTTCAGAAAACATTAGCGACACAACAATGCAATCCTGCGAAGCACGCAAATTTGAGTCTGGGTTTTGTTTTTGTTCTGATTTCTGTGCAATTGCGATCTGCTTCTTGCACACCCTGATGCTCTTTGCCATGTCTCTGCACACTTGTTTGCGGCGATTTTTTGCTGCCACACTCTTTGCGAGTACAACGACAGACAGATCTTCCCTCTTGACATTATAGCAGCGAGAAACTAAGACTAGACATGTGACAACACGTCGCCATGTGTGCGACTTTCTAAACTCTGGTTCGAAATCAATGCCATGGACAAATTTGGGAAGGTCCCATCGCTTACCACAGTTTTGGCACATTTCAACGATATGATTTTCTGGGGGGTATCGCTTGCGAGTAGAACCCTCCAAGTACCTTTAACAATACAAGAGATTACAAAAGGGGTATCGCTATTTGGGAAGGTCCCATCGCCTACCTCATGTTTTCAAGATTTCTTGCAAGCCATGGCAGCCGAATACTACTTTTAAATTACCGGAGTTTTGACGGTTGCTCATGTTGTGCTACAAGACACGCGCTGCATATGCAAGTAAGAACGGCTAGGGCCTGAGAATGTCGAATTGAAACTCAATGTCATGGCCATCGCCCCCCCAATTCAATGGCGCCAAAGTGGCAAGCCGTGCGTGACACATGCCCATCCCATGGAAGAAAGCATCTGCTTGAGTCGGCAAATTGAAAGTATCGCTTGGTTTATGGTCCGTCAATCCCTCAATATCACAAGGGGCCACCCTGACTTTCAGGTGCACGAATGACATGGCAGAGATCTATTAAACCACAAACATGCCCATTGTTCCAAGATCCGCAAAGTTGAAGTCACAAATGGGCCTCTGAACTTGTTGATATCACTTCTAATCATGGTTGGAGTATGTTGCTCTCAAATTTACAAGAAAAAGCCAAACAACCTCCCAATATCTATGCAGTGGAGTTTATCACACTGACACAAATGACTCTAGCAGCAAAAATCTTCATGCAAAACAAAAATAGTCACAAACAGTCACTGCCCTTTGACACACAGGCGGCCGCATCAAACGAGGAACGCTGTCCCTGGTTCTTCAAAATGCGTATCCGTGTTACACGTCACACGACATGTGTCCTGTGGCATCACGGCATCGCATTTGGCCTCGATTTCCTGAGCCCAGCTACAAAGTTCATCTTCCCAAATGCTTCTTGCAACTCGAGGAAACTAGACAAAAGAATTGGAAACTCGCAGTTCGTGCAGGGAAGATTTGCATCTTCGTCAGGTGAGTTCCAGTTTTTTGAGTTTCGGAATGCAAATAATCACCAGTTCCTCCTATTTTCACTCGTGGAGCCCAAAAACGGCACAAGAGATCTACAGCAGCAAAACTCAACACAAATATCACCACTGCAACCACTGCCACCACCACCGCCGCGGCCACCACCACCACCACCACCACCACCACCACCAACAACAACAACAACAACAACAACAACACCAACAGCAAAAGCAACAGCAACAGCAACAGCAACAGCAACAGCAATGGCAACAACAGCAATGAAAAAGAACAATAAAAGCACGGCCAATACACACCAACCACAGCCACCGCCATGGTCGACAAGCATCAATTGCAACCATGACTCACGAGCACACCCCAGAATGATAACCGCACACGCACACGCGCACACACACACACACTGTTGAGTTATTAGTTATTAGCTGGACGAAGAAAACGACAAGGATGTAGACCCTTTCTTTCCTAGGTAACATGGACAGGCATCACAACAAGGATGACAACAAGAAGCGAAACCAACAGTGAAACCATCTGGGTTTCTGGCTTTGCCCAGGTGCCATGGCTGAGTTAAACGCAGGTACACAGGGCTGATCACGCCGTGCTTCCAGCACTAGTGAATACCTTCGTTGGGTCCAGTCTGCTCTGCGTCCCCCCTGCCTTTGTCGACAACTTTGATGACAGAGAAACCATTGGAAAGAAACGTTTGTTGGAATGGTTTTCACACACACACACACTGAGTAAATGCCAAGGCATAAGGTGATATGAGATGATATGATTTTCTGATTCAAGAGGTTCTCTGGGTGATTCTTCGACGAGGTTTCTCAACATCATGTTCGAGGTGCGGTGGACAGCTTCAGCAGTGCGGTGGACGGCTTCAGCAAATGACTTCTCAGAAACAACAAAGATTCAACTATATGCGAAAACAGCGGTGATCACGGCAGGTACACAATTGGACGTCTCCAACTGCTTCACCAGGTAACTGAGAGTGCCTTCGTTGGTAGCAGACTCCCAGCCCTGCTGCTACCCCCTGCACTTTTTTGTCACAGTAGCCCCTTGAGACGGGGTTTGACACACACAAAAAGCCCAATGTTGGGCACGGTGCTCGAATTGAGTTAGTTACGCGTATGCTTCCATTGACGGAACGATGGAGGTGGTCTGGCATGACGGAGTTCGAGCCAACATGCTCGGATGAAGGATGGCATCTTGAAGACCTCCATAGTGGCCTCATCGGGAGGAGCAAGTGGTGGAGTGTACTCGATGGTGAAGATACCAGCTGGGGCGTAGTTGGTGGGTTCACGACGCCATAGATCTTCAACGGTGGTGTTGTTGGGCTGGTACACTTGATTGCTGATCAAGTAGAGATGAAGATCACTTTCATGAGTACGGAGACGGAGTTGATCAACCAGGCTATCACGAATGACCTGAATGAGCCGCTGAAGATTCACCTCTCGAGCATGGAAGTCATTGACGGTGAAGCACAAGAGTGGCATCAATGCTAAACCAATCATATGGTAGGGCAACTTCAAGAAAGGGCTTGAGATTGATAACAATGCAGCATCTGGTGACATCATATAGCTCTCGAGAGACATCAGGGATGATGTCAAGGTCCGGTTGCCAACATAGGCGTGTTTGATCACCACCGAAGTAACGATATTGCATGGGAGGTCGGCGCTGGCGGGGACCCGGCATGGCAGAAGAGAAATCAACGTGAGGTCAACGCAAATTGGCCGGGACTGAGACATGGCTACGGTGTTAGTAATGGAATTAAAGTGTGACAAACGGTGAGAATGGCAGAAATGCGCTGACAACGAAACTCAGCATGAATTACTCATCTTATGAACTCAAGAGTGACATCTGGCGGGGTTGCAGCAGCGGCTAAGTTTTGGAAGAGCAGCTATGGCGGGTCTCCAAGCAACATGTTGATACTCAAAATAGGTTCAGATGAACTAGCGGAGATCAGGTGTCACTGGCAAGAAGAACATTCGTCCGGGGCTACAGCTCATGATCAGGTTCTTGGGCAGGGGTGCGAGGACGAGATCCATGTGAAGACGGGGCAATAGGTCGTTGGTCTTCGTAGGTTGTGCTGTGGCCAAGAGAACGGGTAGGGCTGCGGCTTCTGTCAGCTCTGATAGATGGGCCTGAGATGCTTCTGCTGTCCGGTTCTCCAGCGACTCTTCGCAACACTTCATGCATAGTCGGAGTTTGGGGTGGTAAGCGAGTACTGTTGGGATCAAGCAGGTATTGAGCTCTGAAGTCGTTGTAGAGCTGCGTCAAGGCACTTTGTGGAGCTTGGGGAACCGGGGGCATGGTCTGGTGCTCTTCGAAGTAAAGGGTTTCAGCTGGAGATAGAAGCATGCACTTGCCTCGCCAACTCCAAATGGTCAAGCTCCAGTACACCTCCCCTTCCCAATAGGTCTTCTCCCACTCGTAGTATTTACGAAGCCCGTCGACAACAGGAGCCAACGAGGTATACTCCGGTGCAAATGCAGCTTCTGGCTTGAGGAACTGCTGCAGTTCAATGGACCAAGTTTCTTGAT
>VSDK01025161.1:67118-102118 GCA_009767595.1 Symbiodinium kawagutii
GAAACCGAGAAACCGAGAAACCGAGAAACCAAAGAAAAACACAGGAGAGCTGGCAACGCGTTCAAGCGCGACCCTTATCTGGACCACCAGGAAAGTGAATAAAATATACGAAAACACACCAAGAAACGAAGAGAAAGCTAGGAAACGCGTTCCAAAACGACCCTTATCCGCGCGTGCCAAAACGACCCTTATCACGCATGCCAAAACGACCCCCTTTCCGAGCAAGACCGTACTACTGTATGTATACTGTATGTAAATATGATTGAATATATATCTTTGGCATTGATGCTGTGCAAGGGTTGTCTTTCTTCTAGCAAATCATTTCTCTGCGTCCTATCATGATTCATCGAACAACTTGGACATGGCGGAACAGAGGCAGGGTTTAAAGACGTTCAAGGGGTCCCTGGATGGTCGTGGATGGTCATGGATGGTTGTGGATGGTCATGGATGGTCATGGTATATTTGGATCTCATGACATGAAAGGGGAGCCCATCCCTGTACCCACAGTGCCACGAGCCAAGAATCCAGCTGGAGGAGGGCCATAACAGGTCTGGGACTCTGTGAAATCAATGAAGCGACAAGTGTAGAAGTCTCCCACCGCTTGGTCTTCGTAGCACTTGTGACCTCTCGGCTCACCTGGCAGCGAACACTAAAGCAATGGACTTTTGGGAAAATTTTTGGGGGGATGTTTCTCATGGTGGGACTGCTTCCCCGCTTGCTCTCTGTGGTTGGGAGCGAAATAAATCACACGAAGTAGCGACTACAAACAGGCTTCAAACCTGAAGATTCTCAGCTGAAGCTGGAAATTGCTGTGTAACACCACCGGTGCAAACACATACAAACATTTTGGAAAGGAGTGCAAAATCGCAGCCAATTGGTGACACAAAGCTACGTCAACACTTTACCTAAACCCGTATGGACCTTGGCCTAATCGCAACCCGCATCTCCCACATCTGGAAACGAGGACTTCAAGCACGCTCAGGCGATACCCAACTTGGAGCTTCAAAAGGGCACACAAAAGGTGCACTCACCACAGCTGTTGCACTGACACGGAGGCTTCCTGGGAGGTAAAAGCAACCTTGTCTCAGACCCTGAAAGAATGGAGACAAACCAATCAGCCCCACAAAAGAAATGGGAAAGAAAAGTAGACAATGACTGACACTTGAGGAAAGAGAGGGAAAAGAATTGAGATAAAAAGGTGGATGTGCAATCACGAGGCGGAAAATCACAGACAAGATGTGATGCAAAAAAGGGAGAGAGACGGAAAATAGTGAAACACAATAGTAAACAATGCAGGCAAAAAGAAAACCTTTGCCACGAGAATATATAAGGTGATAAAAAAGGCAACAGGAAAGGATGACATGTCTGATGAGGGCATCAACAGGACAGGAGTAGCGAGGGCACCAGAGGGAAACAAACCGCATGAACGCAGACATGCGGCCCATAAAATAGATCGGCTTGCGAATGCCGATCTCGAAAAAGCATTGAAACAGGACCACAGGGCCCTTTGAGACCAACAGTGATCCAGGTACTGGCACTCTATGCATTTTGTCAGCAGTTCAGGGTACCCAATGGCGACGTATATATCCATGTCAAAGTTTTCTTCGCTTATCGCTGGTTTGCGGTGGGTAAATCGCTATGCCAAAGTCACATCCCGAGATGGTCCGACAGGCCAATCCAAAAACACCCCAAAAAATACCTCTCAAAAAACACCCCAAAAAATACCTCTCAAAAAATACCTCTCAAAAATGATTCTCCAAAAATATCTCTCAAAAATATCTCTTTAAAATATCAAAATCATCCAACTTGTAGGCAGCTAAAGATCTCTTAAAAATCATCTGCAGCTTCTGACAAAGAAATCGCACCCAGCGCAACAAATGGGGCACCTGGGGAGCCACCGCGGCCACGCCAGCATTGCTGACGCGTTTCCACCTCGCTGGCCTTGCACTTGAAGCAAGCTCCGTTGGTGCCCCGGTCGAGGCAGGACTCCTTTCGTTGGGGGCGTGGGGGCCCCGTGGGGGGCGTGGGGGGCATGGGGATTCAGTTGCTATCCTCTTTCGCGTCCGACTCGACTCAAGCATTCTGTTGCTTCTAAAATCTGGATTTCAAATCTTAAGGCATATTACTTTTTGAGTTTTTGCTGAAAGAGAACGATAATGTGAAATCCCGTCCAACAAGCAAACAAATTGTGATCCTTACCAAAGAGCAAATTGCACCAGCATAGCATCTTTCAACACAAACAATAGCTGGGAGACAAGAATCTGGGAGACTAGCAGAGAGAAAGCAACTCCCGTTTGCAGGTCACTAGAAGAGGAACAAGAGGAACAGAGTGGGGGACAATGCTGCAGCAATTAGCATTTTGTTCATTGAGAGAGGTAAGAACCCCCTGTAGCTGAAGCTAGCTAGGGAAAATAGAGTAAAGATCCTTAGACATTCAAGACCAGAAATCTGTACTTAAGAGTGAAGACAATAAGGCAAAATGAAATGAAACCCTGGCTGAATATACAATGAAAATGGTAAATCAGGAAAGATTCAAGGAATCCCCGAACAAGAGTAACAAACGCGATAGAGTTGTTGTTGTTTTGCGAGCATGGGAGCCTTTTCACCTTTGACCAATCAGTATTTCTAAATGCGAGCAATGATCGAAACTGCTTGAATGTACTTTCTAAAACACGGTATCAGTGCCGTTCCCGGTGTTCTTTCCATTCGTCCTGTGTTCCTGTTTCCTTCTTGTTTCCTCTTTGCTTCCCGCTTCTTGTTCTTTTATCCTTTTTCACGACTCCTGTCCATAGGGCATTTCCTTTTCTTTTGTCATTTCTGTTTTGTTTTGGATGTTTCACCATTTTTCGCATACGTATTGTTCACTCTCATTGCTGTTTCCCTGTTCATGTTTCTTTTTCTTTTCCCTCTCCACGTCTCTTATACCTCTGTTTACTCCCTTTCCTTTTCATAGATACTTCTCCTGACTTCTCCTGGCGATGTTTCTCTTGTTTTCCTCCCTTCCTTTTTCTCCTCGTTTTCACATGGCTGTGGGTCAAAACCCTGTACCTCTGGTTCCCCTATCATTAACCAGGCTGTTTTCCCTATGATTTGGTTGGTCATTATAAGCCATAAACTTGATGGTTAAGAGCTTGACCCAGCTCGCCACATCTTCGCTCCAAGACTTGGATCCCTTGGCACCGATGTGTCCCAGCCCCGGCTCCTGTGCAGTGAAGGCCGCCTCTTCACAGGTGTCCTCATCGGGCAGGCGGTGGGTAGTGCTAGTGGTTTCAAGGGCCTCAACAAACTAGCAGATATGGTACCCCAAAAAAAATTGATTGCTTCCCTGAAGTCATCTATTTGTGCATGGGGGGTATGCCTGACGGTGACTATTGCGGGATGCACCCATGTATGTCAGTCATAGACAATCACCCTAGGTGGGTGTTTGCAAGGAAGGCAGGCCGAAAGTGCAGATTGGCAGTTATTTTGATTTCAAAGAATGATGTCAAAAGATCTCTAAAAGATCTAACCCCGATGCACCACTACGCACAAATCCACCAACATTTGGTGGACCGTATTGGGAAAAAGGGAACAAACGATTTTGCCGATGGGTGCTGCCACAAATTTGCACGAGTTCACCAAATAAATCGAGTGTGAAAAAGAATCCGATTGCATACGTAGCCCAATGCTTGCTAAAAAAATCCAGCCCCTACCTGAACTTCGGACAGCTTGACGAGTGTATTGAGATGGGACAGGGACAACAAATCTATCATGACCTCAAATCAGATTCCCTGCATCAAGATGTGAATGCTGTTCCAAAAGTTCAAGCCATGTGCGACTTTAAAAGCCTTTCAGGAAAAAGAAGCCAAAAAGAAATCCTCTACTCCCTGAAAATACTTCACCTCAGCTGTTAGGATTCGATGTCTACCATGGATCCCAGTTTGCCACGCATACCAAACTGAGAAGTGGTGCGGTGTGCGTGTGTGTGTGTGCCAAATTGAAAAACATGGAGCGTGGGCATCTCAATCTCAAGCTCTATCAAATGTCAGGCATCGATTGGATTGGACAATAGAACCGCATGGAAAACTATAAACAGAAACAAAAATAGTTTGGGTCCTTGCTCTTCTTCGCATAAGCTCCCTTTTCTGGCTGGAAAAACGGTGCCAAGCTTCAATACTCTGCATCCGGCGGCCCTTCTGCAACCAATGCGGGATTGAAGAAAACGGTTGACCATCAACCTTCGCAGCAACGGCCCTCAATGAAAAAGGTATCTGGTATGCAGCAAGAATTCTGCTTACAAATGCATGCACATGTAATACTTGTTGTATATTACCGTATGTGTATAAAATGTATATATATATATATATATATTTAAGTAGGAGTCCTTTTACATCGCAGCCGATTTGGGAATCAAGGTTGGGGTCAGGGACATACCCTGTATTTAACAAGGGGTTTGACCCCAAGCAGACCCACTCATGAGTGGACATGCTAAGTTATAGCATGTCACCCCCAACCTGCCCACAACGGGAAGGGGGGGTAGGGAACCAGAAATCTTGCGATCACAAAGGAGCGCTACATAAACCGTCGTAACACTAGCATGGCTGGTTTATACTCCTCTTTTTAAGTAGGAGTCCTTTTACATCGCAGCCGATTTGGGAATCAAGGTTGGGGTCAGGGACATACCCTGTATTTAACAAGGGGTTTGACCCCAAGCAGACCCACTCATGAGTGGACATGCTAAGTTATAGCATGTCACCCCCAACCTGCCCACCTAGAATTACTTACAAGCGTGGGATAATGGAAACCCAAATTATTAAAGAGCTCAAGAGCTCATTTGAGGGCCGCTCGTAAGCAAAGATCCCTCTCATACGGCTTAAGAGCCTAGGGTTAAAAGAACCCTTATTAGACAGATGGCTCAAGAGCTCATCTTGGGACCGCTCGTAAGCAACTGTTCCCCTTATAAGGCTCAGGAGCCCATGAAAAACGGATTCAAGAATCCTAGTGAGGCTCAGGAGCCGTCTTAATACCCCCTCATAAGGGGTAGGCAACCACGCCTACCAGGGACAACCAGTCCCTGCAACAAGCCCAGAAAAGGGGGTACCCAAGCCCATAAGCCAAACAACCAAACGGAAGAAGCCCATAGGCACCCAACAAAACAAAACGAGACGGCCCCACCCTTAGGTGACAACAAATACCCTTAGGTAGCACAGCAAAACTCCAACCTGCCCACGCCTTTTAACACTGGCGAAGCTATCTGTGAACTTTTGATGCCCAGAAGGCACGGTAGTGAAACATTGTTGCCCGTAGGCCAGCTGGCAAGCTCATTTTGAGCAACACCGCTCTTGCATCATCCAGATAAATGCGGGCAGTGCGATGGTCTTTCCACCTGCCCAAGATGGACACGTAGTCCAAACTTTTTGAAAAAACATAGGCATGTGTTGCGCCACCTCGTCGCAGGCTGTAAACTGAAAAGCCGCAGTCTTCGGCTCCTGCAGACGAAAGGAGGGCGGAGTAACACTGCCTAAATCCCCTTGGGGAGAATCGCCAGATCTTGCCCGTAGGCAGGCGATGCAAAAGTAACAAAACCATCTGGCTGATGGTGCGGTTTTGAACAACCAGGGACTGGTGGGCTCGACGGGAGGTCTTTGTTTGAGACAAGGTGATCACCACTGATTGTGTTGAAGACTGCACATGGATGTCACTTGTCTCAAGTTGCACCAGCTCCATAGAGCGTAGAAAGAAAGCAAAACCCACAATGAGCAAAAGGCTCAAATCGTAGTGGCCCTGGTCAAAGCATAGGGCGGCGAGCGTTGTAGCAACACCCCACGGCATAGGCACAGCTCTTTGGGGGACGTGGTCCCTGATCCAGTTGTTGTAAAATTGTTGAGCTGTGACAAGATCACGCCTCAAGGATGGCATGAACCGCTTGAAGCCGCTAAGCAACCAGCCGGCGTGTGACACGGACTCACCATTTTGGTAGAGTTCATTAATAAATTCACCCATGCATTCATCGAGCTCTTCTACCCCTTGGGGCGTATGGCCAAGCTCAGCCTCAGCATAATTGAGAAACCGGGTAACTTCTCTTTTATAGATGGCAGCGGTTCGTGACGTGATTCCTTTGAACTTCAAATGGACCCTAGGCATGAGGACGAAGGGACTTGACCTCGAACTTCCGCGAGGCCACATCTGCAAAGTTCCATTTTGAAAGGGTCCACGCCACGAGCGGTTTGAGTCCGCTTGCAACCTCAACTGCCATTACCCGTCTCAACACTCTGTTCAAGCGATGTGAGCTCGATCGGCCTTTGGTCAGGGCCCAGTAGCACACCATGCTGTCGATGATGTGGATGTACCGGTGAAACAAGTCCGAGCCTTTCCTGGCTCGCCTTCGGAGCTCTGCCAGCACGGCGGTCATTTCCAGCACGTTGATGTGCTGCTCCGATGACCACTTGAAGGCCAGGGCCGTCTTCCAGAACCACCTGAATGCTGGATAGGGGATCAAAACATCCCTCTCTGATGCCCCGTCTTGACGGACCACAAACCGGAGGTCTGTTCCTCTCAAGCCGACTTGTCGGCTGATGAGCTCCAAATGCTCGTTCTCCTGGGACGGTCCCATGACTTGGAGCATGTCCTCCACTCCCAGGACCAGCTTGTAAACCAGATCTTCGCTTTGAAGCCCTCGGGTTGCACCTCGAATCTGGCTGTACAGCAAATGCTGAAGGCTCACGGGAGCTTTGCCGATTGGCGTAATGAGAAAGTCTCCCATGTCGGCGACAATCGCCCTGGCATAGGCTCTGCACATGGCCCAGGGGTATTCGGCCTCCTCGTGGGTATCAAAATGGAGGCCTTCTTCTGTCTCTTCCACCCCGTAGGGCTGCTGATGGGTGCAGTGACATTCGGGGGTATCGAGGGCCTCATGCACCCTTTTGGAGTTGTGAAGCTAGGAGGTCCACTTCACTCGCTTGCCCCCGAAGCAACACTGACTCCAGGTTGAGTACATCCATCCTGGTCGCGATGCGATCTCCTCAGCCTCTGGTGTGAACCAAAGGTATGATCCATACGGGTGCTCAAGGCCTGCATACCCACCTTGGCGGTCTGCCGTGTCCAAGCCTTTCAAGGCTCGCTTGGCCATTTTGTTGTCCTGCCTCACTTTGACTTGGTCATCTCGTCCAAGCTGATCATAGCCCCAAGGTTTGGCGACTGATCGGACTTGCTTTGGTCCAGCAATCACCTTTCCGCTTTTCAATCGAATAGGCCGGCCGCGGGCTTTTGAGAAGGTGCGGCAGTTTGGGCCCCAATGCCTCCATTTCAATGAGGGGTCCTCCTCTTCTCCCTCTAGGGCCTCCTTCCCCTCAGGGGAGAAGAAATCCCATGAATTTCCTTCAATCAGCACATCCATCGGCTTTTGTACTGCTCCTCCCTCCAAGGCAACCGCTTTAGTCAAGGGGAAGTTTGGTCCACTGAACCTTTCTCCGAACTTGACCACTGAGAAGCTTCGGCGGGTGCACTTGTCCGAGTTGGCATGGGCTTGGCTGCATGCGACAGAGCACCCGAACACCCCACATTTCCTTGGGCAAGGATACTGAACTCGGCCATCAGAATTGGCAAGAGGACGTCTGCACCTCACACACCGCCCATCAAATGGAACCTCGTCGGGCATGGCCAGGCTTTGTGTCTTAAAGCGGGTTGCTACTGCACTTCCCCCGCCCGTGGGCGATGCGTCAGAGCAGGAAATCTCTCTAAGCACCTGGGCTCGAAGATCCGCCTCGGCCGTGACCGAAAGAACTAAAAAGTTCAAGACTTCATCAAACTCAGTTGTCCCTGGCACTATGTCACTCTTTGTGCTTCGCTCAATGGCCGGGAACATCGCCTCCAAAATGGAGAACAGGGGCCGCCGAAATGCAGCCACAAAGGCGGCTTTGCCCGTCCAATGGCGAATGTGGAACTCGCGCCATTGCTCTGCGGATAGGAGTCCAAGGCTCAAGGTGATGAAATTCTTCAGTTTGTCGGGTGCAACTTTCAACACACCCGTCTCACCATCAAGCTCACCTCCTTGGATCCCCCCCGTGAGGGCCATCACCAGCTGTTTGGCTTCATTTCGACCCAGCCCTAGCTGGTCACACATGTCAATGAACCTTCGATGGTGCTCAGAGATGGTTGGCTCAGTGAGCTCTTCTCCGAACTTCCTCAGTCGCCTTAGCTCATCGAAGTTGTCAAGGTACACGACGGTCAGGTCCTTCGACCCAGGGAGAGGTAGGTCCTTCTGCACAGAGGTTTCTCTTGGAACCCGACACAGTCCGTAGACTATCTTCCTGACTGCTGCCTGGACAAGAGTCACAGCTGACTTCCATCCCATGGGGATAACACTCAACGCAGGAGTGACCTGAAGTCCTGCCGTGCCCCCAAAGGCGGAAGCATCCACTCGCTTAGAGAAAGCGAAGTGAGCCAGCCAGCTGTCTGGGACTGAGAAAAGGTTGAACGCTGAGGTAAGGTCCTCGCTGTCCAGGTACATGTCCTCCTCCGGTTGAAGGATGATGCCCGTCAGTTGACCCACATATGGGAGAGCATCCTGCTCCCCTGGGAGCTGCTCTGAGTGCTCATTGGTCGGGATGAGCACCGAGATGAACCTTTGGAAGTCCTCCAGCTTTCCGTTCACCTCCTTCTTTTTGACAACTCCTCCGGCCCCGTTTGTAATGTAGTGGCCAGCTCGGTCCTTGTGGAGCTGGTTGTCCGGGACCACTTTCATCATATTCCTTTCGTGGGCGGCTTTGCAAAGCTGGTACCACGTTTCATCCGACGCCCTGACACGCGACCGAGTTCTCCTCTCAGGCCTCCGATCATCTGGAAGCCACCACCCCTTGGGGTCACGAACTGCTTCCTTCAGCTCATCGTCCAGGAAGTCAGTGATGCATCTCACTCCTGCTTTGCCTGGCTTCGGCCACATCGGTATGACTTTTGCTGCCACCAGGTCCTGCATGTGTTCCACAGGGTTCCCGGCGTAGTCAAATCTCTTACTGTTCATCAGTTGCTTCACCTCTCCCAAAGGAGGAATCACCTCAGCACTGATCACGTTTCTGGTGATCATTTCCCCCAACCGTGAGAGGGCATACTTCTGGTTGTCGCTGAGATGCGGGTCGATCGGGGTGCAAACTGGTTTTCCCCATCCACAACAATAGTGGTAGTTGATCGACATCATCACCAGTTGGACCCATCTGAGGTTCTCCGCCGTGATTCCATCGATCTCCACCGTGATGGAACTTGGAGCGATTGGCAGCAGGTCTCCCTTTCGATCATGAGGTGGCCCCACGGCCGGATGCGGCTGCGATGACGAAAACCTTCTGCAAAACTGACCGAAGGGAGTGCTGGCCTTCTCAATCACCTCAATCAACTTCATTCCCAACGAAGCAAAACTAGTCTGACTACCAAGGATATCCTTGACCATCTGGATGGTCTCCATTCGCCCCACAGGCGTGCCTGTCTCATCCAAGGGTCGGACCATCAGGAGCGGACCAACTTCGTCCTCAGTGTTCCCACCTGCGTCCTCCTCTGGACTGACTTCGTCCGACCCCTTTGACTCTACGCAGTTGGAGTCTTCTCGGCTGGTGGATCGGCTTCGCGCTTTGTCTTCCCTTTCTTTCCTTTTCCTTTTCCCTTGGGAGGGTTCCTCTCCGCCTCGTAGGGCTGACCCTTTCCTCCTTTTCGATTCGGCAGCCACTGACTCACCCTCGCCTCGGCGACCTGCTCTTTTGTCGCCATCCTCTGCTCCTCGGTATCTGCGAGGTGAGCTCCTTCCAACGGGATGAGCTCCAGGAACTGTGCTCTGCTCCAACTTTGATCCACCATGTTGAGCTCCAGTGCCTTCAGTCGCTGCCCTAGCAGGTCCGAGCATCTCTCGATGTCCCCCACCGCTGCGTAGTCGAGAGCTTGTGTCAACGTTCGAAGCTCTCTCTGCAACCGCAACGTCATCCTCTCTCGGTTCTGAGGGAACAGCACCGTGTGGTAGTACTGCACTGCCACTGGCGGGGTCTTTGTTTCGGCCACCGGGAAGCCTCGAGTCAAGGGGGCCCCGGTCCGACTTGTCAGCTCCTGCATTTTCTGCAGTAACCTTGCTGCCAGTCGTCCCGGTCTGCGATCCGAGTACTCCATCAGAATCAACTGATGGGATCGCTTTTCCGGAGCCCCCGCTTGAAAAGATGCCTCGGACTCATCCGATTCACTTTCACTTTTCTTTCTTCTTTCTTTCCCATAGGAAACCTTCCGTCCCGATCCAAATGGTCCACGGTCTCCTTTCTGAGATTTCTTTTTCTTCTTCTTTTTAGACTTCTTCTTCGCCTTCTTCCCTTCGCTCCTTGACGAAGAACTACTCTCTTCCTCAGAAGGTGGCTGCGCTCCTCCACCTTCTTCTCCGGTGGTTCGACCAAACCATCCAGCTTCCTGTTCAGCCTCCTTAGCTCTCTTCTTCACCGGCTTCCCTCCAGGGGCTTCCGCTTCAGCCCCAGCCTTTCGTCTCTTTTCCACAGTAGATGCCCCAGCCTTAGCTGCTGGGGTCCCTTTCACGACCTCCTCACCGCCCTTGGGCTTTTTCTGCTTTGGATGTGCCGCACCCTTAGGTGATGCATCCTTCTTTAATCTATCCAGCTTTTTGGCCAGGGCTGATCCTACTCCTTTCTCTTTCTCCGGCGCTTCTTCTTCTTCACTGATCGGGAGGCCAAACTCGTCCACATCCACTTCAGGTGGATACATTTCACCATCCTCTTCTTCAACATCCATCTTCGCTCCTTTTAGCAGGCGGCTTCGAGCTCCCTCAAAGTCCTTCTTTGACGCTCCAGTGAACCACCAGGAAATTAACCTGCGATCCACGTCACTGAGCGACACAGTCCTGGCGATGTCTGTGTGGAACACACTGTCTTTCTTCCTTGGGAAACCCTTACACTTTTTCGACGTGCCGTGGCACACATGGACCACTCTCTTTCCTTCTTGGTCCTTGCCAGGCCCCGACCGGCACCACCAGTATAGGTGCCTGTCTTCTATACTTATGAACTCCATCTCCAGAGTTTTTCCATCAGGGGTGGCCTCACTAGCCTTTTTCACTTCCCCCAGCACCTTCCCTTGGGATTCACCTGCTCCATCGTAGACCACGAACTCCACCAGGGATCCCTTTTCATAGTGCTGGTCTTTCAGCCACCCCGGGTTCCACTCACTCTGAACCCAGGGGCCTGGCATCTTCCCCGTAGGGAGTCCAGTCCTTCCCCGATTTGGGGCTTGAACCAGAAATCTTGCGATCACAAAGGAGCGCTACATAAACCGTCGTAACACTAGCATGGCTGGTTTATACTCCTCTTTATATACACATGTCAATCTAAACATGCTTGTGTGTGTGTGTTGAGGGGGACCCACCTTCAGTGCACTGGTGCAATTGCATCAACCGAGTCACCCTTGAGCTGTGGCCAGTGGCAAAATCAAGGGCCCCGTATCACAGACTCAACATGTGAACACACCTGGATGCTGGCATTAGATGCTGTATCTCATGAAAGAACTGGGGCCTGCCATGGCTGCAACTCACTGGTTGCAGCTATGATCAGTGATATTGTGCGTGTGCTGTTCCAAATAAATCCACAAGCATCAAAGCGATTGTCCTATGGTGCAGTGGGTATCACGTCGCCAATGGGTAAAATGATTCAGAATGATGACTTCAACACTTGTTGATCGCCAAGGAGCAGAACTCATCCGACGAACAACCTGCGAATGGCACTTGGTGATTTTAAGTTACGGAATTGGTGCCATATGATCCCCTGCTTGTGCGCAGTACCACCATCGCTTGGCCTGGAGAGTGGAACATGCCTTGGGAAGGGTAGCTATGATCCTTCTGTGCCAACATTCCACAAGGCACTTGATTCAGGTGCTCCTCTTAGGACCAATTGTTTCAAGAAATTGCTTCTCCAAGAATAGCAATCACAATTGGACATCAATTTACGAATCAAAAAATATGAACCAATCGCCACCAGCCATTGTTGAGACTATGAGGATATCCAGACCCATGACATGAACCAGTTGTGGTTCCTCTCACAAAGCACGACCGCCTTCGTAGCGTGAAAGTGGATGGAAGTTCTATTATCTTTTTGGACGTTCTATAAGCTTCATAATAACTATAGAAGGTCCAAAAAGATAATAAAATGTTCATAATAACTACAGCTGAGACATTCTATATTACTTAATGTTCTAAAAGAATGTCCCAGCTGGTGTGGAACTATCCGCATTGATGTGGCTATGGGTCAATATTAACCAACCAATAGTGGAGGATATTAACCAACAATAATAATAGGGAAAACAATGGTTAATGGTAGGGGAACCAGGGGTACAGGGTTTTGACCCACAGCCATGTGTGATGAAGTGCGTGTGCCTTTGCCGTGCATGAACAGGAGAGTGCGCAGCAGCTTTGGTGACGTTTGTTGCAGGATCCCTTCGTATCTTTCCTGTCAGTCCATGTCCCCTGCAAATGAGTAGCGTGCCAAAACCAGTTCCATTTCAGAAAGAAACCATGGTGGTGCGAGTCTTGACCCACAGAAACCACTGTGATGTGCCGTGAATAATGTTCAATATTACCATTATTACTATGATTAGTATATCTATATACTGTGGGTCTGCTTTCTTACTTCTCCTCTTTTATATCTCAATTGCTCAATACTGTGCATGCTTATTTCCAAGGATAGACTGTGGTGTACTGTGAACCTTGGACAACGATTTGAACCCGGAGATTCCAACCCAACGCCTCGGACTCATCTGGATCATCGGGTTCAGGTATGCCAGCCCTGGAGGAACGGTTGCTGGTTGTGCTTATCTTAGGAGGCAATTGTGATGCCCACACTGCAACCATTGACATGCAAGGTTAAGTTAATAACCTTGGCAACAAGAGAACAAAAAACAGAAGGATACTTAGGATAAGGGAAACAAGGTGCAACATGGTTACATGCGACTAGCACGTGTTTTGCGTCTCTATGCTCTGCGCACGCATTTGCCTCTTCAGCAAACAGAGGGGAATCGAATGGGAGGGCGTCATGGTTCTCTTACAGGCGCAAACATTTTGCACAAACGCTGCAAGGCAACTCTTGTAGTTGGCGCTACCTTTGGTGAAAGGTCATCTTCAAAGATTTGTACGATGTGTGCAGAACATTGTCTATATACAAAATGTACATAAATAAATGCAAAAGCAAAATGTCCGTACAGCATTTGTCAAAGTGAAGTCAATGTTGCCCAACAAATCCAAACTCAACTTCAATTGGGGTGCAATCCCATCCAAAGGACATGGCAGTGGACAACCATCAGCAGGACTGGAATGTTTGGGTTTCGCTCAGGGCCTCAAATCACTGAGATTCTGACATTGTAGCACTCGACAGGACCGGCATCGAAAATTTCTGCATTTTGTTCCTTTTCTCTTTGAACTGGATCCTCACAAGATTGTGGAGACCGGCTGATCACAGAAAACAAGTCAAAGCAGCACAGTCACCATAAAGCAACCATAACCTATCATTAACCAACCATAACCAACCCTAGTAGCAACTCGTCCAAAATCCAAAAAACGATGCCCAAGGCATCCCCAACTGTGAAGCTTTATCCAAGGTGCACATCCAGGGGGGACCGCGCCACGGCCGGTTCTCGCGGCACTGTAGCGGTAATTTCGATGGTGCCTCCATCGCGCACAAGGGCTTCAATCCTGAGCCCGGCTTGCCTCTCTGTGCTGAAATCGCCAAAGATAGGGGGAGTCAAAGAACTCATCGGTGCTCGTCAAATAGCCGTTGGTTATCTTTTGTGGGGATGTCAAGAACAACGAGATTTGGCAAACAGACTGGAATTGCCGCCTACTTTTAGGAATTTTCGGACTGACATAGACTCGTTTTTGATCTGGGTGTGTCATAAATTTTGGTACGGGATACCTCAAACCATTTGTTTCCAGCTGGTGGATTTGGAAAATTCCGTTGCCCAAAACGGCCACAGGCTGTCCCAAGTTCCTGATGTCAGAGGGGGCACCGCACCGTGGAGTTTCCAAGAAAAAACACCGCGATTTTCTGCAACTCAACAGGAATACCTTTGCAATTTGATGTTTTTGCTCAACATGCACACAGCAAATATGCTATTCCAGTGAGCTGTGAATAAAAATGAATAAAATGGAAGAACTGGAATCATCCGTGTTGAGAAATTTCACAGATCAACTTGTCATCATGCCTGCAGGCAACCCCCATAAATCTGGTATCCAGCTGTGGTTGTTGGTGCATGTTCGTCCACCTCTAAAAGAAACAAATACATATCCAACAAGTTAAGGCGTTCGGGTGCAGAAATTCCAGTCACATGCAGTGGTATTTACCGCAGGTGAAATTCATCAAGTTCATTGATTCAATTCCTGATACATTGGTACTAGTAGGTTTCTCCTGATAGGTTCATAGCCGGCACAAATAATTCAAAATAATCGGTTTCATCATGTTTCACCATGTTTCACTAGTAGGTTTCTCCATAATGACAACATATCATTCAGATCGGTTCCTCATCATGTCGTCATTGTGGTGAAACCAATCATTAGTCACTGTAGGTTTCACCGATTAGGTTTCAGTTTCGAGCTCGGTTTCACCACCAAATCAGCTACTCGACTCACGCGTCGCTCCAAGCATCGATGGCCGCGGAGGCTTCGAATCTTCGTCAATGACAACGCACTGGAAGCTGGGTCGGGCCTGCACGGCGGTCGCACGGAATCCAGGAATGACCACCCCAATGAATTACCATTTTTTTCCTGGTAAAACACTCATAAATCATCATTTTTGGCCAATGTACTGCATAAATAATGGTACTACAAATGATGAATTACGATTTTTTCCGCTGCGCAATGCAGTACCACTATGTTGTGTCTACACAACAGTGAAAACACCCAGCCTGTTGATTGTGTCTGTTGAGGGGTAAGAAGTTTCCACTCATCCCTGTAGCAATAGGAATCAACAGCTGAAGTTGGGATCCACTGTAACATGGCACCTCGGAGAGATTTAAGATGAGAGAAGAGAATAGAAAGGACATAATAACTGAGAAGGAGCCTGGCTGAGTAGGGGGGTAGTCCGATGGAGGTGAAATTTATATCGAGTTTCGGCGCCAGCAGTGGGCTCCTGGGGCACCGGAAAGTGGAAAAGATAGTACGAAGGGAGGCTGAAGAGTTGAACCTTCCAGAATATTCGAGGGATTGAGGGACGACGGAGAATGTGGCCAAGATATTTGGTGTGGTAGTACGATATTCGAGTAGCGGTGGGCTTAAGAGTGGGGAGAGTGGAGTATGAAAGGGCAAGAAAATATTGATTTAAACAATCGGAGTGAAACGGATTCAAGATGCGATGCTGATAACTAGAGTAATAATAACAACGATAGTAATAATAACAACGATAATATTAGTAACGATAATTATAATAATAATGATAATGATGATAATAATAGTAATAAGGGGCTCTTAACCTGGAAGATTTGACGTAATTCCTTAAAATGAAGGCTATCAATTTTGCTGACCTGGGCTGGGGAGCGAACCTGGGATTCCGATCCATAGAGGATGATTGCTTGGACTTAATCTGGGAATAAATTTGGATTCCTTTGGGGGGAGGAGATGAGAGTGTGGCGGAAGAAAAACTCTAGCTGCTTATGGCGGTAGAGGCCTGAGAACATCAATACAAAACATCTGGAATGGAGCTGGAAGTTGGGGATAAAAATGAACCGAAGTACTTAGCAGAGGGACAAGGCGAGCAAGGGGGTTGGGTGCAAGTCCAAAGAGGGAAGGTTCGGGGCTATTTTCACAGATAGATGCATTGATGCAAAGGAGTTGGCATTCATCTCCATTGAAGAGACCGATTTGAGGCCGATCGCCACTCCATTGGAAACTTCTGCTTCTGATTCTCGGTGACAAAGTCAAGTCAAGTCTCAGGAGGCTGGAGTGCTGGTCAATCATGTGGCTGGTCATGGAGGAAACTGAGTCCATGGTGGACTTGTGCCAATGCCTCTCTAAATTACTATAGAATCGATTAATCACATTTCCTTTCATAATAATCTACGATTCACTTGGAATCTATTCATCAACAGGTCTTGCCCAAACCAGAGATCTGGCAGGATTTCGAATCCACGACCATCTGGTTGACTGACTGAGGCATCCAGGCAGTTAGGATGACTGAATCACAAATCTCTTGGCCTGACCCTGGCCCCCTTACCCTGGCTCCGCCGATAGCTTGTGTTACAGCCGTCCACTGGGGGCTCTGGCCTTGAAGATGCCATTGCCAGGCAAGCCTGCCACATCTTGCTTTCTACCTGCAACGCAAGGCCCTCAATGAGGTCTGACGGAATCGACACTCTAAAGAATGCCATGTATGGACGATAGATTAATTGAAAGGTATCTAAAAATATACTTTTACTATCTTTCAGTCACTTAGGACCATGTGAAGCCCGACAAGATCTCCACATCCTGCCTTGAAAGCAATGAATTTGCCCATATCCACCACCTCAAGTGCAAAATCGTGGTCAGGCATCCAACAAACACAGCGGCCCTTGGGGGCATAGAACGGCCGGCCCACAGCCCTGGGGTCAAAGTGTCGAAATCTTGTTGTGAACACCGTCAGAGAAGCTAGGGTATGAAGACCCCTGAGACCCTGGGCATGTATCCCGTGTGTGGAGTGACTTTGGTCCATGGGTTTTGGCTCTGCCCAGGGGCAGTGCCAAAATGACCGAGGAAGCCAAGCCCCCAGTTCAAGTCGGCCACAGCGGTGACAACCCACCTTCACCCTGCGATACTTCAGTTCCAAAACAGTTTGGATGTTCAAACCCTCCATTCCATGGCAGTCCAAGGCATGATGCTGTTTTCAGATGACTCTCAATCGTCGGAATAGTCCGAATGCAGTACCATCACAATAGGACAATGCAATTGCATGGAGGTGTGTGAAAGCAAACGCAAATCGGAGAACGGATGTCAGCTCCACCGCGCCATGGCACCAGCGCTGCAGGTCGCAAAGCATTTCTTCCCATTCCGGGTGAAGAGGTCACAGTCGTTGCGACTCGGGGGGACGGCGGTGACTTTGAAGCTTGGGATCTACTGAAGCTGTTGAAGTTTTGGGGCCTCAAGTTATGTGCCTCCGAAAAGTTGGGAAAGTCACCATGGTGCAAGGTGGAGAAGTCAGCCAGGGATGGAAGGAAATTAACAAAAATACACAAGAAATGGACGGATCCTGTTGAAACCACATGTTTTACATTTTTCGCTTTGTTGGCCGCTACTTCAGATCGATTCTCCAGTATGTCCTCAAAAGGGTAATGCCCTGTGGGTACGCGGATTTGTCTGTTCGTGTTCACAACCCGAGTTTGCTCGAGTGAATCTCCCAGCATCCTGTCCAGTCTTTTCATTTTCCGAACCGAAAGTCTGCCTGGTATCTCGTATTGTAGGGTGTTTTCGACCGCTCATTCTAAATGCTCTGAAACCAGCAAAAAACATGTTTAAAAAGCATCAAAAAACACCATTCTGAATCTCTGGCACAAGGCAAATGCCGCAACGAAAAATGACCTCAACCCATGTTTTCTAGAAGGATTCCACACGCTCGAGTGGCTTCCAAGGATCCAGATAATTCAATGAGCAAACTTGTCAACCTGTCACCGCCTGTCACCTGATTCCACTGTGATCACCGTAGGGATAGGCACTTGGAACCAGCCAAGCCAAGCTGCTTGTCTGTCACGACCCCGTCAATGTCGAAAACTGAGCCCGGAAAAAACACAAAGCAAAACTGGGGAAAAATGACTTACCAGGTCGTAGAACGGATCTTTATTTAATCAAAGACCGAAACATTTGTTTTCCAAATCGCGCAACATGTTTTGGTTTTCCCGAACCAAAACTTCATATTGATTCAGGGTAACGAATGATTTCTGAATTGCTTCAATGACTGAAAACATGCAATCCCATTTTGTGCCATTCATGCCAACCATAATGAAGCACAGATTCTTCTGCATCGGAATGATCTGGGTGTTGGTCTGGAGGGTGAATCATACTGCAATTAGGAGCTCGCAGGCGTCACTACCGCAATTGAGAAATGAGTTGGACATGTTCAGTCAACTTTCTGAGGCCATGTGTAAACCATAAATGCACGGATGAAAATACATGCTCATTAAACCCAAATTGAAATATGTTGAAATGCCTGAAATGATCTGATGGTTTATCCGCAGGAGCTGGGGGCGAGGATTCCCAGGAAGGCAGGGGGGGACAGCGCGCTGGCGGAGGGAAGGAAACTCAGCCCACAGCTGCATAAGTCCAGAAGAAAAAAGATTGCTTGCGAGAATTCTTTGCAAATGTTGACAACGAGATTTTGTGCGAGACATACTCATTTTTGTCGATTCTTTGAAAGAGAGATGTTGACAACAAGATTTTGTGGGAGACATCCTCAATGTTTGTCGAGTCTTTGCAAGGGAGATGTTGACAACAAGATTTTGTGCGAGACATCCTCAATTTGTGTGGAGTCTTTTCAACGGAGATGTTGACAACAAGATTTTGTGCAAGACATCCTCAATGTTTGTCGAGTCTTTGCAAGGGAGATGCTGACAACAAGATTTTGAGCAAGACATCCTCGATTTTTGCAAGATTTTCTCAACTTCTGAGTTGTGAAGTTGAAAACGCGGATGTCGTTCGAGACTTCCTCTGACTTTGCGACTTGGCAAAAGCGATGAGTTTGTGACATCATATCCCATCCTTCAATTGTGCAATTTGAAAAATTGAAAACAAAGATTTCGTGGTGCCAGACTTCAATTTTTGCGATTCCCCAAATAAAAAGAGGTCGTCATCCCATTCCTCAACTTGTGCAAGTTCACAAATGGAACTTAAATGGAAAACGACGATGTCGGGCCAGCTTCAAAACGGGCATTTTGCTTCGCGAGACAGTCTGAACTCTTGCAACTGGACCAGTTGAGAACTAGTAGTTCGCGCCAGACCTTACCCACTTTTAGACAAATTAAAAGTATCAATTGTGTGCGAGATGTCCTCAACTTTTGTAAGTTGACAACTGAAAATGTGCATTTCCTGCTTAGAATGACAAAACTCCACTTACAGTACAGGTCGTATATGTTTATTGGCAAAGTCACTTGGGCAGCTAGGTAAGTTGACACATGACGAGCACATAAGTTGGCATGTAGCTTTTCACAGGCAACTTTTTCCAGAGTGGTTTGTCAAGAAATTTTGGACAAGGAAGTTGTCGAAAAGTTGACAAGAAACTCGTGACAAGTAAGTTGCAAAAACACAGAAATTCAATGCATCAAGTTACAATGTGAAGACATGCAGGCAAAGGATGCTGGAAGAAACGTGCCAGTCAGTGCAACGCAGAGCAATGCAAAGATGAAACACAAGTCAAAGCAACTCAAAGAAGTAAAAAGCCAAGTGGAGACGTGCAAAAGAAATATGCTCAGAAAGACATGATAAATGGAGGCTTGCAAGAGAAAGAGAAGCGAGTTTAAAAAGACAGGCTAGAAGAGCCTCTTCCAATATAAATTCCTTTCAGAAAAAATGAGCGTCAGGGTATCCCCAACAGCAGGGGCGGTCAAGCTTATTGGCCCTTCGTGCACAGCCAAGCTCCGGTCTGGAACTTCCCAGAACTTTCCGGAACCTCTGTCTGCCAACTGCACACGAACCTGCCAGAATCTTCCCGAACCAAAAGTACTCCGGAACTTATGGAACCTTTCCGGTGCCCACTGCACCGGAGCCTTCCGGAACTTTTCGGAACCTGGACCTAGAACCTCCACGGGAACACACCAGAGCTTATCTGGGCTGAAGGCCCAATTCCCTTGCGCTGTTGGAGAAAAAAAGAAACAAATGCTTTTGCTCACATTTTGGAGGTCAGGTGCGAACTTTTAGTAGTGGGAGACCAGTATTAATAAACCCATGGTCAAAATGCGGTGGTTACATGTAGTTCCTGTAGTTACTTAGGAGGATGTCCCATTGATTTTCAGAAGTTCAGAAGTTCTGCCCTCAGTTCCTTTGGCAGAGAATCGTCAACCCTAAGCCTTCTACCTGGGCCTACTCCCTGCACCTGGGAGTTAGCATCGCCTAAGATTCATCTGTGCTATCGCATTTGCATGTGTAAAGTGTGTAAATGTCTGGAGAAAATGTTGCATTCAGAAGTGGATCATAAAGATGTCTTAGTGTTGGTGTCCCTAATTTGTTGACGTATTTGCATATGAAACATGTTTGAAATGGAACATGTAACATGCAGAAAATATATGCTTTACAACATATCTATGATTTTGAAGTCAGGAATTGTTGATGCAATAAGGTAAGAATACAATCTGGGGAGGAAAATAATGGCATGGTCCTGATGTAGTAACTTCTAGATTGTATTTGAAGAAAATTGTAATGTGTTTGCCATATATCCAATCTTGCAAGCTGTAGACAATTGTGCTACACATGTCTGTCTGATTCATTTTGTTTCACTTCAAGAAGCCAGATTTCAGTCCAGTCCATGGTGTAAAGATGTGTAGAGCGTATCAGCACAAGAAAAGATTTCCTATTTTGGCATTTTCTCACTTGCACCATCGTTCCTTGCAAGCAACCCGCTGTGCTGGAAGTGGAAACCGATTCGACCGAAACCTGGAGGGCAATGGTCGACAGCTTTCTGGAATGACAGGTCGACCTGTTTGTTGCAGGACCTCTTGGTCAACATTAAAAAGCTAGCGATGACATGAAGACCTTGAGTACCTTCATATTTCGTCAGACATTTGCTGAGAATGCGTGATGATGATAATCATAAGGATCTGTCGAACACGCCCATGGTACGAATATGCTCGCAAGGCTGTACCAATAGAATTTTTTGTGGCGTCAAACAAGAGATTATGTTGGATTTACCCGAGAATTTGACCATTATTTTCCTGACGCAGCCATTTCGGTATAGCTGCCCACCATGGGTGAAGTGTTCTAATTTCTTTGAGTTTTGAAGGTCAACCAAATTGTGATGAAAATGTTGAAACATCTTGGATTCACAACTGGTGCAAACCTTGACCTCAGCACCGGAGCAAGCGAATTTGCCAAGCTCCGAAACCCAATCAGCCATGAAACTCTGGCGACGCTCAGCGAGCATGTCAACATTGTCATCGGCAAGACATCACTGCTGTACATCTTCAAATCTGTCAAGTTTATCCCGTCACCAACATGCTGTCAAAGTCATGCTCCAAAATTTTATGGTATCCTTGGCGATACTCAGTGGCACAGTCCAAATCGGTTACTGCAACTCACCACTAGGACGTCAGCTACCATCAACCTGTCTTGTTATCCAAAAGGCTGTGTCAACTAGGCACTGGTGACCAACATGTTCAAACAACCTTTCCGCTTCCCGCCATAGTCTTGTTGGATGAAGTCAACGGAAGGCCCAACGTTTCAATCTCCGCCCAGTTGCCGTTTGGAAAGGTGCGAGGCAAACCTGGGCTCGCGACGCTTCCAAGTCTGAGGGCAAATTCCAGTCGTTTTTTCAGGGCGTTACGCCCAACATATGCAGAGAATGCTACAAAATGGACGAAAAAAATCTGTAGAATAGATTGGTTATTTTTCCAATTGCCCAGCTAAATGTGTTGTTCGGTTGTTCCCTTGCCGCGGTCAATGCAAACAAAATTTATGATAGAATCTATATACAGATTGTAGGCAAAATGAAACCAAATCTATAATCATCGACCTAGATCGACCTTACAATTGCGAACCACGATTTTGTTGAGTGAATCGTTGGAAAGTGCGTGCAGCTCACATGGTGATGCAAGCCCCCAGCTTTGCAACTTAGGAAACAAAGCGGCAGTTTTCCTTTCACAACGCACCTTTCCTCCCAGTGTGCATTGACTTGTTTGCGAATCCTTTCTGTGGAAACCGTTCGTTCAGCATGTTTTAGTTTGTTTACCGAATGTTGGATTCATTGAAGTTTGCTGAGGGTTCTAGATAGCACTCAAAACACATGTTTCATAAGGAGAAAGCGACCTCTTTCCCCGTCAGCCCACTGAGGAGTCGTTTGAGAATTGTAAAAACGACTGAATGCCTTCAAACAGATGTCCTTCAACATGGTTCTGAATGACAGAACATCATGAATGCCTGCTTTATGGCTTTAGAGCCTTTCTTAAGAAAACACATGACTTGATAATCTAAGCAGAAAGAAGTCCTTCAGAAAAACACAGAAACTGAAAACAGCCGTGCGACACAGCCTGCTATTCAAGCTGAACGTGTTCGAAAACGACTGATGAACATATGGTTTCTTCTTCAACATAAGAAAGGTTAAGAACCAATAAATCCTTGGGAGCTGTCGCTGCCAAAGTTTCCCTTGCCTTGCCAAGCCAATGCTCAAACCTTGATGCAGTTTTCTGTTTTGCCACACAGTTCTTGTGTTGTTTCTCGTGGGATCCGTGTGAACCACCCGTGAAAATGATTGATTGCCCAAGGTGTATCTTGTTGAGATGAACCTCTCAAACAAAATTGCTTTTCTAGGTTCTTCTGAAGAATGTCAGGGGACTACTGTCAGATTCCAAGCATTTCTGTTTCCAGCAATCACTTTCACATATTCTGCAAAATGACAAGTTCAACTATACAGGATTTCCGAAATAGGATCTATGCAGAAGACTCATGAATATGATCTCGATACAAAAGTCCTCTACGGAAATTCTACACAAGATCCTTGTGCAGTATCTGACGGGATCTTCGAATTTCTCCGTCCAAGATTTGCCCAGATCTCGAGATGATCTCTAACAGACTTTTGAAGATGTCAAGGACACAGAACCTCTGAACAAGATCGATGTCAGTACAAAATATTTGTACAGGCGTTCATAGTCCCGCACAGAATCTCACTCCAGGATCTCTGTACCAGACCAGGACATCTTTGCACAAAATCAAATCTCTGAACACTCTGAGTAAAGAGACTTTCGAAAGATAAACCTCTAAGTCACGAACGTCCGTTTTGGCACGTCGACCGGTCCTTCTTGGCACATCGACCGGCCACTTCTCGCATGTCAACCAGCCACTTTTGGCATGTCGACCATCGGTTTGGCACGTCGACCGGACCAATCCCGCCTATATAATATCTCCAGGCTAGTCCACAAGTTTCCTCAAAATCCGAAACTGTAACGGCTTGGGCAGGCACTCATGAAGGTTCCAAGGAACAAGATTCCAAAGTTCTAGTTTTAACATTCCACAAAGACTCTCCAACAAGGTGGAGCCATCCTATCCTATCCCTCGATCCACGTATTTGATATTAGATTTGTATCCGTTTGAAGCTTCCCTGCACTCCCGCCAGCGTTTCCAAGAGTCCGCGGTCACGACGTTCCATGACTTGCACTCCAGTTCCATTTATTAAGGCTCTGTTCAGAGATTCCAAGAGGCAAGGGAATGAGAGAAATTCCACTTATTTGGATTCTGGTTTTTACAAATGTTGCATGCTGATTTACACCTTCCCCATTGCCGTGAACTTCACGTCCAACAACATTTCCTGCATCAAATTCCCTCGCATTTCTTCTAAGAATTGTTACTTTGGATTCATTAAGGAGAAGGTTCTCAGCTTTCCCTTTTCCCATCTTGTCATGTCTTGTCACCAAGTTCAACTTCTGAGCCTGATCCTGTGTTAGCTATCTCTTATTCACCTTATCACCTTGTCCCATGTTCGTTCTTCACCTCATCTTCTCAAAGTCTCTCGCGTCAACGTTTCTTCAACTCACACTGTCAATCTCTCATTTGTGACTTACAACAAGCAGGGCCCGCTCACATGCCAAAGCCTCAAGGCTGAGTGAACCCAGTGAACCCAAGAATGAACTACAGCGATTGGCTTGGCATGGGCTGAAGATACAAGTATCACCAATACAAAGGCCCAAGGCAAGCTCTGAAGCTCCAGACCAGCGGGGAAAGGCGTCATCTGCGCACACGACTCGAGGGTCAACGGCGCACACGCACCGGGGAAGGCTCCAAGAGGGTCACCGGCGCACACGATCCACACGGAATGCCACGCCTGCCACACGAAAGCAACCCCAACAACAGGGTCAACCGCGCACACGATGGGGACATGGGGGATGGGGGTGGGGTGGGGCGGGTGGTATGTTAACGTTCGCTGTCACGCGAATCACACGGAATGCCACGCCTGCCACACGAAAGCGACCCCAACAACAGGGTCAACCGCGCACACGATGGGGACATGGGGGATGGGGGTGGGGTGGGGCGGGTGGTATGTTAACGTTCGCTGTCACGCGAATCACACGGAATGCCACGCCTGCCACACGAAAGCGACCCCAACAACAGGGTCAACCGCGCACACGATGGGGACATGGGGGATGGGGGTGGGGTGGGGTGGGGTGGGATGTTAACGTCCGCTGTCACGCGCCCTGCCACGCCTGCGACACGAAAGCAAACCTGCCAACAGGGTCAACCCTCTGGCCTCTGCATGCACGACTGAACATATCAAATCTCCCCTTGCCTGGCTGCATGCATTCATGAACATATCAAATCTCCCACCCCCTCTGGCCTCTGCATGCACGACAGAACATCTCAAATCTCCCACCCCCTCTGGCCTCTGCATGCACGACTGAACATATCAAATCTCCCACCCCCTCTGGCCTCTGCATGCACGACTGAACATATCAAATCTCCCACCCCCTCTTGCACGACTGAACATATCAAATCTCCACTCAGCATGTCCTACTTTCACTTCGCAGACAGAAGCTTTGATAACATGATGATGTGTGTAGTGATGGAAGACCTGGAAACCTCCAACACTCTAAAGAACACAACATGTGCACCACAGTCTTGGACGCGCACAGGCGACCCCACGACGTGCACAAGCGACCCCGATCAGACAGGCAGATTGTGCGACACGTTCCACATTTTACCCTTCACAACACTCTCTCACGTGCACAGGCGACCCAGAAGTCACGCGCACAGGCGACCCAGAAGTCACGTGCACACGCGACCCGGTTACCCCAGCTGCTGCTCCCTTCGGTGCCCCCAGCTGTTCTTCTCTATGCTTCTGGCGAACTGTTTGCCATGTCAACAAGAAATCGCTAAATGGTTGATAATCGTTTTATGTTGACATATATGTGTCAACTATAAACCAAATTCATATCAACAAGTGTACAGAATCGATTCATCACTTCTCGTCGTTTATGCTCCCAACTCAACTGTCACTATGAATCACCGAGCGATTTCTGCTTAATCGCGCCAAGGCACCTTATGTCTTTCGCGGCAGTGCAGGTGTTTTTTCCAACGGCCATCCTGGCGATGCAATCACGACCGCATGGGGTCCGCATTGCGAACAGCGCCTATGCCAATGTGCGAAACGGGCCCAGCCACGCTGATTCCAAGTATCACTACGGCTCAATTCATGGTCCAACAAGTCTGCGCTTCTCAGAATTCAACATCTCAGAATTCAACATCTCACAACACCACCTCTCACAACACCGCTTCTCACAGCAGGATTGCTTTCTGCAATGGCAGCGCTGCGCGAGGTGATGTTGGAGAGATGAAGAATCGTCAGTTTGTGGGACAGGCGTGGTGCCTTGAGCACCTTGATGTTCTTTGAAATTTCACAAGCGGAGGAAGTCTCGCATGAAATCCGTTTGGGGATGGGATCGCTCGCGCCACCAGATGTTTCCTTGTGGAAAATGCGCTGCGCTCAATCGCACTGGTAGCCTCCCGGATGGACAGGTGCAAGACAGTCTCGGTTTGGTTCCAGCTTGCTTCGGTTTGGTTCCGGTTTGCTTCCTGCTTGCTTCCGGCTTGTTTCGAGTTACTGTTGCCAAAACTTCTACGTTGGAAGGCTGTGAAATTCACTTTGTGTGGCAGGCGTGGCATTTGGTGCGTCTGGAGCTGCTCTGGGATTGCTTTCCGCAGTGGCAGCGCTGCGCGAGGTGAAGTTGGAGAGATGAAGAATCGTCAGTTTGTGCGACAGGCGCAGTATTTGGTGCACGTGGACCTCTCCTGGGATTGCTTTCCGAAATTGCAGGGCTGTACCAGGTGATGTTGGAGAGATGAGGAGATACCTTGAGCACGTCCTGTGTTGTGAAGTTGCACAAGTGGGCTTTGTTGCGGTGGCGTCTTCTGTTGTTGTGATTTTGTTGAGCGGGTGAATTTCGTGATGTTGAGCTGGTGACTTTGTTGCGGTGATTTTGTGTGCTTTTGTGCTGCTTATTTTGTTGTGTTGGTGTTTCCGTTGTGCTGGTGTTTTTGTGGTGTTTGTGTTTTTGTTGTGCTCGTGTTTTTGTTGTGCTCGTGTTTTTGTTGCGCTCGTATTTTTGTTTTGGTGCTTTTGTGCTGTAAAGTTTGTGCTGATGCTTTTGTTGTGCGGGTGGGGTGCATCAATTGTGGTGAGTTTGTGTTGGTGTTTTCGTTGTGGTGATTTAGAGCTGGCGTTTGAGTTGTGCTGGGGTTTGTGTCTTGATTTTGCGCTCGTTATTTTGTTGTGCTGGTGATTTTGTTGTGGTTGTGATTTTGCTGTGGTGTTTTTGTTGTGTCGGTGAGTTTGTGATGGTGATTTTACGCGTGTGATTTTGTTGTGCTGGCGCCTTTATTGTGGTGGTTTTGTGCTGGTGTTTTCGTTGTGGTGATTTAGAGCTGGCGTTTGAGTTGTGCTGGTGTTTTTGTTTGATTTTGTGCTCGTTATTTTGTTGTGGTGGTGATTTGGAGCCAGTGATTGTGCTGGTGATTTTGTTGTGGTTGTGATTTTGTTGTGGCGTTATTGTTGTCTTGGTGAGTTTGCGCTGGTGATTTTTTTTGTGTCGGGGGTTTTGTGATAGGCACAATGTCTTCTCTGTATATAGGCATCTATGAGCTTGGAAACTTCCGCCCGCGCCTCTAGCGGGTCCTCCTTGTAACATCAAAACATTCTTTTGCAATGTTGAATTTTTGACTTCCAAACGCGCTTCGTGCCACAGCTGCGAGCGATTTTCGTCGAATGATTTTGCCGCCGACCTCCGCACCCGCCGTTTTACCGCCTACTTTGGACCATCCCAGAACACAAAACTATCTATCACATCATTGCTACCTGTCACGCACTTGCATGTCTCTCTTGGCATCTCTTCTTCTCTGACACATCTTCCAAACGAGACTACCTACTGCAACTTGCCAGTCGGAAATTTGACTTCTAATTTTGCTTCGATGCATTGCAGGAAAATCATATACTGATATCACGGATCTGCTGCATTTCAAGATGAATGCAACTTGCTTTTACCTTTAGAATTCTGAGATTTTTCTGCTCGCTGCAATTGATTATTGCTGAAGATGCTGTGAGGGCAGAGCTGGGGGGTCTCACCAGTAGATTGTCCCGCACCGAGGCAATGAAAGTCCTCTGTCTGAAGGCGCAAAGAAGCAAAGAAACAAGCAAACACACAAGGGACATCAAGGGACCAAGGAAAGAAGATCCTCCCTCTCTCCTTTGGCAATGCAGAGATAGACAAGGACCCAAGGAAAACCAGCCCCTTTGGAATGTAAGAATCCTGATATTTAAAAGGACGCCATGGGTGGTAGCACAGGGACAAACAGGAAGGAAGACGACCGCAACCCGCTGGAGGCTTCGCACCCCAAAGAAATGGAGGGGATAAGCTCGGGAGGCTTCGCAGCGACCTCTGAAGTCTGAACTGCTCTAAACAAAGCTCAGGAACACCTGCCCAGCTCGTAAGTTCCAACCTTACTTCATCTTTAATCTTCGTCCTTTCCAGTCCGTTCCAACTCATCCTTTCCAACAGAATTCTTCAACTTCTTCCAACTTCCAACTTCCAACATGCTTTGAAATTCCCCCCTGATGCTCCTCGCAGCGTACAGCACCCGTAGGTGTACGATCACTTGCGCAGGTGACAGGACACATGAAGCCGTCCGGGACGTTGGAGCCTGCAGTGCGACATCCGATCCCTGTAGGGTTGCCCAGCAGCAAGATGTGAACCACAAACAGCCACTATCACTAACAACAACTATCACTATCACTAGCAGCATGTGAAAAGGGACCCAGGCCAGTGAACAAAACAGTTGCCTTGGTGCTCCAAAAATTGCTGCACCGCAGAATTCAAGAACGCTCGGAAGAATCAACCCTAGTATCCACAAAGGAACCAAGAATGTCTCAGCCATAGCGAGGTACGTTGGGGAGCCATGATGCATTGCAGTTTACTGTATCCTAAATGGAATGAGACATGAGAAGTAGGAAGAAAGAAGCTGAAAATTATGCATGAATATGACAAGGCTTGGAAAGGTTCGAGGGATGATAGAGTGTGATGAGCTACGGAAATGGGGAGCCATGAGGAAGTTGCAAAGAGGTAAAATGAGGTGTGAAGAGGTGTGAAGAGGCGTGAAGAGACATGATTAAAATGAGGTTTCTCATCATGGAAATTAAAGACTTAAGACCTAATTGCACTGACATAGACCCCCAGATAGCAATTGGATGTCCCATTTTTTCCCACACAATACTTACCAATCATAGCAGCGCACTTCCAACCCCCAATTCGAATTTGGGGCCCGAATTCGGGGCCCGAATTCGGGGCCGAACGCGGTGTTAGTAGCAGCAAAAAAAGACAAGTATAAAAAAGTGACAACAATAATGATCACTGTTTCAAAACTATTGCTAACAATTATAGCGGCGCAGTTCCAACCCCGACCCCCTATTCCATGAAGAAAAAGTGACAACACTAATGATCATTTCTTCAGAGCTATTACTGTACTAACAATCATAGCAGCGCACTTCCAACCCTCAATTCAGGGCCCGAAATCGGGACCGGAACGAGTTATTAGTGGCAATAATAAGAAGATAGTTATCAAGAAAAGGAAATAGTAACAATAATGATCATTTCTTCAAAACTATTACTATAACAATCATAGCAGCGCTTTCCAACCCCCTATTCGGGGCCCGAACGACCCTTGAACACCCAAGTATGCTGATACAGCACCCTCCTGTGGACACGGGCACCCAGCGGCACTCTCCAGTTGACGCCGTTATCCACCCAATTATGTTGATAGGCCTTTCTCCTAGACTTGCAGTAAGAACCCCAGTAGCTGTTCCAGCTATCTGGGGAAAGATGGTGAGGTGTCGTGAGGTGAGGCATGAGGTGCGGTCGAATTCTGATGAGGAATCAGTAAGCATGATGGGTTGCAAATGCGCTGCGATAGACAAACGTGTGGTGCAGCAAGGCGTGATCAGCTATGAGTGATGAGATCGGGACTGTGGCGAACTCTGAGATTCGACGAGCTACCATGATGCCGTTGGGTATGACTGGATAGAGGTACCATATGAGGGGATAGGCCATCCCAGATGGAAAAATGTCTGCTGAGGTGCGACTTGACATTTGAGACGCTGAGGCGCACACATGGGAGACATGAGGCATACAGGAACCACACTGAAGCAAAAGTAGCCTTTGGGATACAAACTGTTGGGAGACAAATAGCTGGGTGACAAATATGCCAGGCATAGCTCGGGGGCGTGTGGAAGCGGAGCAGGAGTCTTCCAAATGGAGGGGGAGACAACTGTGAGTGCGTGGCAGAAGTCGGAACATGACCAACTTGGGGATGGGGAAAAAAAAACAAGTTGGTCATGTTATACCATCATACTTACAATTCCAACTCTTCCTTACAAAATAAAATCCAAAATGTGTCTTGTCTCCTCCATGGGACACGAGCCTGCAGGGAATCGATACCCCATCGTCACCATTCTGCATAGTGGTAGATGACCCGCAAAAAACCGTCTAAAAACACACCCATCACACCCTCGACGAGATTTTGGACCCCTGTTCGCTGATGTGCCTAGCGAATCAGGTGGCTTACCTAGTGAAAGAAAACGGCTTTAATCTGGACATCGTGCTGTACTGAATTGAAGTTCTGAAGTGCAACCTCAATCTTGTTCGTTTGTGAGAGGAAAAGACTTTGGCTTTCTGCACCATACAGGAATCAACAGCTCGTTCTGTTGATATACCTGAAGCGCTAAGCTGCTGCATTAAGGTGCCAGCACGGCTTAGTGACTGCTCCAAACTGTTTTAAGTCACTTAGTGGTCGTGTCTTGTCGCCTCATCTTCGACCGAGAAACTTGACACTCCTCTCGACCCCCCCACAATGCATTTTCAGCAGCATGGGTGTGTTCTCGAATCAAAGGTTTTCCCAGGAAACGTAGGTGTTACCCTGAACATACGATACGCAAGTTGCCGTTTCGTTCTGGACAAGTGTCCTGAAATTGAACCTGCTCATGACATGCTCTAGATTCGTGTCGAGAAACAAAAGCTCTGCAGATGCGTTGAATCTGCATCCACGAAGTGAGAATTACTCAAGGCCGGGGGGTCCACACCTAGGCAGCTGGGAGGGCAGCCATAGCCAACTCGACCGCTGCCATTCACCCCAGATTGGAGTTTCACTAATTTTCACCTGCCAATCCTATCAATGCCTCTTGACTTCCGATTTTGCAAAACGACGCTTCTGAAACCACAGGATGCCATAAATATCTTCCCGGTTGAAGGCAACACATTCGAAAGGACTCTGTTTGCTTGGCTTGATTTAACTCGTCACCATCAATAGATCATGAGCCTTTGCTCAACAAAAAATTGACTGGTTTAATGATTGTTGACCAGTATCAAGCATTGATATCATGAATATGCCTTTGAACCTTGTTTGATTCTACCATTCCAAGGTCCTATGTGTATCTCCAGCGCTAGTTTGGGATGACGACACAACAGCTACCCCCAATCCCTGTGGCATCGCCGGCAGCCTTGGGAAACCAAGATGCAATCCTTTTGGTCTCGCCCACGGCCAACAAGTATCCACACCCAACGGTTGTTTCGGCCAAATGAGCATGGATAGATTACCTCAGCGGGCCTCCCTGGGCGTCCCTAAGAAAGGGAGAAAAAGGCAGCACCCAACGCTAGCTGCAGCCAACCTAAACCAAATGAAATCATGTATCGAGTTCAAATACAAATACAGCAGTATATGTATATATTAATTTATATATACACGTTCATACATACATACCATTCCATACCATGCCATGCCATACCGTGCCGTACCGTTCCGTTCCGTTCCGTTTCGTTCCGTTCCGTTCCATTTCGTTCCGTTCCGTTCCATTCCATTCCATTCCATTCCAGTACCTTACATTGCATTACATTGCATTACATTACATTACATTACATACATACATACATACATACAAACAAACAAGACATGATTTGTTTTCATATGTGTGTGTATTATGTTTGTTTTCTAACAGCCTCATCTTGTTTCCAACTTGATCGCATGGTGGGTCCCTCATAAGCCCAGACACTTTCTCGCCATTCCTGGCATGGCGCGGCAGTGTTGAACTGAGCACACCGCAGCTGCCGCTGACAGAATCACAAATAACTTGTTGTTCCATGTTCAGTATGGTTGAACACTTAAAATTGAATCAACAAATCTGCCCACACCAAAGCACTGGATAGGGGCACAAAATGTAGTTCAATTATTGCAATTCTGCAGCTATCATTCATTATCGTAAAATCAGCCCACACCGCCTTGGCGGTGATGGCGTGTCACTGGGGGGCACTTTGGTCAATACAAAAGCTCTATTTTTTCTATACAGCGCCGTGTCGCTGTATCAGCTTTGGCAAGGTACTTTCTTCGACTCGACAAAAGCGTTATGTCATTTTGGCTTGGGAGGTGTTCGACTTGCTCGTAGTCTTCTTGAAGCCGTATTGGCTGGCCAGTTGTGATGTAGTGGTTCTCTGCGCGGATTTTGTGCGTGTAGTTGTGGTTCGTTGCGTGGAAAGTCGTCCAAGAACGTGAAAAATAAAATACTGAAGTTTTATATGTGTAAATTCAATTTTTGGAAGAATGTTCTGGCTCCGCGTGATACTTTTTGCATTGTCGTGAACGTTTGTTGGCATAATTTCGCCCTTCTTTGCCCCAACCTGGCTCCAATTGAGGCCCAAATCTCAACTTGCGCCCAAGTGGCGCTCGGCCTGAAGAGCAGGCTAGATTCAGCTATCTGCAAAATGGACTTTTCAAAAATTGGAATTATCAAACCTTTGTTTTACACGGTTTTTCTACCATATAAACGCCTTGCTTTTGAAGGCCATCCTTCCCAGGTCTTTACCTATATTCCAGTCCAATACATCTATCAAGGAATGTCTACAGCTTACTGTTTTAATACATCTACTAAATTCCATTAAGGCTAGGTATTTTTGTCTCTCTGGAGTCGAAACAGGAGCTTCAGGTACATGTTGTTTGAACCGTCCCACTTTGGGCGCAAAATGGCTCAAGTTGAGCCCCAACGTGGTCCAAGTTGCCAAACAGGTAAAACTTTGAAAGTGTCAACTGTCGAAATAAATCAACTTTAAGTCAACCAGGAAGATTCACAGACGTCCCTGACATGGAGTCTGTTGATTACCTTCCCTAGCACAAGAGAGTGGTATGCTCGGCTTCATCCACAAGGATCCCAACATAGAGAATTCGTAAAGTTTAGACGTTTCTTGTCTATAGACGAAAGCCAGGGAGACTGGCAGACCCCAACGATCCCACCATGGAACTTCAGTATGTTGGTTCAGATTTTGGAAATTTGTCAAAAAAGTCAGTCTGGAAGATTCACAAATCACAACGTTCTCAACATGGAGTCTCACCTCTTCCCTCTCCGTGACAGCCAAAAAAATTGCGGTGTGGGCGGTTCCTCCAGTGAAGTGAGGTGAATATTTCAAACTAGTATACAAGCATAAAATACTATCACAATTTCTTATCACAATGTTCTATGCAATAACATACCGCTAGCCATAAACAACTCTTGACTAATTACTATCAAATATGAAGCTGCTAATCCTCACCATTACCACATGCTCCATCCCCAGCGAAATCATCCGGTGATCTCACAGGGGCCCTGAACGGCGCTGAAAAAAGCGAGGCTCAGGAGGCACACCGATCCTGTTGAACGTGGAACGAGTCAAATCAAAATCGTCTTATCTAAGTTGTGACAACTAATTACACACTACTCCCAGGAACACCAATAATTGACGTAAATATGTGACAGTCATCATACACGAAAAGGGTTATGTTGATTTCCATGTTTTGCTCAAGGTGGAACAACAAACGAAAGTGCCCAAAATAAGGGCCTCCTGGAAAATGTCGGCCTGGTGCTGTTCATTCTACGCGAAAATAGACCTCCCCTTACAACCAACAAGTTGCAGTGCTTCGCAGCCTTTGAACCAGAACCTGACAATAGCAGAAGGTCGTGTTAGATGAGGGTGGATCGAAATGAAATCATACGCGAGAGCAGGAAGAGCAGAACGAAAGATAGGTGAAGGAGAAGAAAAGGAGTCGAGGTGTCTGAGGGGCATGTTGACAGGGACAGAATAGCTGAGGTCCGTTGAGAAACGTGCGAAGGAAAGAAAGTTGGCTGATCTGATACGGGATGTGCTCGTAGCGATGTGGGTGTCACCTTTGAACCACTCGTACAATGGGACACTCTGTGGGACACGCCAAACAATTGTTGAAAAACTGCAGGACATCACGATACTTCAACGCATTTCTGGGTGCCAAGAACCGGAGATGCTAAAGCATGGAGGCCGAGGCGAAGCTATCGTATGCAAGCTGGACGGTCACCCTGCAACGCCGAAACCAGCGGACCCTTAGCTCAGGACCGGGCCTGGTCTCATCCGCGCAGGGATGCATGTGTTCTTTGTCGTCCTGCAGGCTCCAGCGGTAACCCCGAGTGTGCATTGACGAACCCCGGCACAACTGACGGCTGAGAAGCATTTGAGAGAGGGAAAACCTTGACCATGAGCACCCTGGGTCATAAATCATCGGCAGTACATCATTGGAAGAGGGACACGGGGAATCTCCCCAGCGCTTCAATAGGGGACATGACTTCACTTTAGGAACTTATACTGAAGTGACGATCATCTACATATATATGCATGTACGTATTTTTATATGTGCTGTTATAAGTATCACTATGCTATGTGGGAACTATCATGGTGCTATGTGCGAGACTAAATCTCGATGTTACTTTACCCATGTACTGTCCAAAGAGAATGGAGGATTTGAGGTATCGAGGAAGTCCCTATCTCCAGGCTACTTTGCGCATGTAGTGACTAGAGGAGTTGGAGGAATTGCTGTCTTGAAGAAGTATATCCACTGTGATGCAGGTTTCTGCGGGTTTTGTCCAGCAGGAGTGGGGGGGGTGATGTTTTGAGGGCGTATCCATATTGACGTTCGCATAATGACACACAAGGGGGGGTGATGTGAATTTGCATCTCGATGTTAGTTCCTGCACGTAGAGTCCACAGGGGGTTAGGGATTGATGCTTTCATTGAGTATTTCTTCATTGTCCACGGCAGGTTTGAGGGTTTGATTTTTTCATTTCCGACCTGCAGAGTTCCTGAAGCATAGTTTTTGGGTCGGTGGTAGTTCTGACGCCGGGATTTGTAATTCCTGAACCCGTGGGCTATGCTCTATGTGTGTGTGCGTGTGTGTCTGTGTGCGTGTGTCTGGAAGTGCGGGGTGGTGTCCTCCAACCAACTGTCCAGCGGCTGACTGATGCCCAGCCAGGCAGTATTGTAGTTGCCGTCCAAGACCACTGCCCAGATGCTTCTGATCTCTTCTGGCGCGGGAAACCCCGGAAGGCATATTGATCTCAAATTTCTGCTCAAACCCGTTGCATACACATCTTTGCCGGAAACTCTTCTATAGACTGACCCCAGGTAGAAAAAATGCAGATTTAATTCAAGATGTAAAAATACAAAGACATGTTTTGCTTTTTTGTGGCAAGTAGTTGCCAGCGGCAGCGGCGGCACCAGCACCCAGGGGTTCCAGAATGCACACTGTGCACAGCACTCATCCATGACATGGCAGCACCAGCACAGAAACTCCAGAGCGCAAACACTGGACAGCTTTGCAGCACTCAGTTCACCAGCACCCAAATTCCCAAGTGCCAACTTTGGACAGCATGCAAGCAACACATAGCAACACCCAATGAGACCAGCACCCGCTCTCCAGAACCAAAACGCTGAACACATCAGAGGCTGCCGATGATACTGGCAGCCACCAAAGCACACAAACTGAA
>VSDK01025161.1:104618-113110 GCA_009767595.1 Symbiodinium kawagutii
CAAAAATAATATTGACATTATATAATATGTTTAAACACATTATAATATGTATTTATAGAAATATATTATTGTAGAATATATCTAATATATATATATCATATATTACATATTAGATATAAATCACATTTATTATATAGCACATTTAAATCATATATTCTAATATATATATATACTTATATATAAAAACATTTTTATATATATAGAGATATATTTATATATATATATATTACAAATGTAAATATTCTATATATTCTATTTTAGATATATATATATATATATTTTATATATATGTATTTAATAAATCATACATATTTCAAATATGATATTATATATATATATATATATTATATTGTTCATAATTTACTTATAAATATCATAAATTATATATATATAAATATAACATATATACATATATATATAATTCAATTTGATATATCACATATCATGTATTGTCAATATATAAATAGTTATATATTATATATTCAATATTGTATAGTATATGGTTTGAATCATTTATTGTGTATTATATATATATCATGCACTAAAGATTATATATTGAATAGTATTAAATATATATTTCTTATTGTATCTTATTCACTACATATCAACCATATTGTTTCATACATAAAATATCACATATTTTGTATTAAATATTGCATCTTATTCATTTGATGAAAATATTTTACAATATACAACACATTCTGCATATAAAGAATCTGTAATATCATGTATTATTCATTATCTATATATCATAGATTATTTAATGCATGATATATAAAATGTAACATATTATATATCATATACTGTATGAAATATCATATATTATTTATTATGTATCATATATTGATTTCTTATATTGCATATCATACATTATTTGTTGTTCATTATACATGTTTCAATTTATGTGTATATATATACTATGATTGGATAAGGATTCAATATATGATATATTCATATATTTTTGTTTTATGCTTTATTTACTATATACTATTCAATGTGAAATATATCATACATATTATATATTGTGTGTGTCATATATACTATATATAATTTACATTTATATATATATACTACATTTATAGTATGTATATACTATGTATACTATAGATACTATATGTACTATATATATACTATATATAATATACTATGTATATACTATGTATACTAGATATGCTATATCTATATATATATATGTATCATATTTATTATGTTTATTGTATATATTGTATTAATATATGCATCGGGAGATATCAATTGCGCTCATATGATGTTCCATCGTTGGGCCCGAGAAATCTCCTCTCTGACGAACCGCCAAGGTACGACAACTGTCCTCCACCCAGCTGATGACTTCACCGAGAGTTGCCTCCTCCAAAACACCAGCTCACAAAGGAAGAGCTACCCTATTGAAGCAAGTCTTTGTGAGGAAGAGCTACCCAGGACCTTCAAAAAAGGTCAGTTTTACGCACCACAGTATCTTTCATTTCAGGCTATCAGCCAGCAGAGCTCGGGAGCTGATTTTGATACGTCTGAGACCTACGCCAAGAAGCAAAGTGTGCTTTAGGACCTTCTGGCAGGCATCACATCTGGCGACGATCTCGCAACACTTGGGAAATCCCACGGGACACTCTCGATGGACCCTCAGACTCTTGCAAAAACACTCGAGCACCCGTAGAGACTCTCAGAAGACACTCGTAGAGTAGGACACTTTCCGAACATTTTTCAACTACTTTTGCTGCAAACTCCTGACTCTTAGACGGCACTTTCGCAGACCTTGCAGAAGTGCTTCCAAGGCAAACTTGTACCACACTCTTGTTGCTGATCCGTTGCAAAACTATACCACCAGACAATTTCTCTTGCATTCTCTTGCGAACATGGTGAAACATGTTTTTGGAGCACATTTTTGGACAACACTCTCTGACAAATACTAACACTTTACCACAGTCTCCAGGGACACACTGATTGCAAAACATTCCTGCGATACTTTCCTGCGCGGCACTTTTGAGGGATTCTCACAAGGACACGAGGGATGCAATTTACGATTGGCAAAAGACTTTGGAAGACATGGAAACTGACTTGTCTAATCCAACTTTACGGATTTTGGGGACGCAGTGACGCAGGCTCGGGCGTCGCGCAGGTTTGTTTGAAGAAAAAAAAAGAAACCGTTTTTAGCGGGACATTGGCATTTCGAATTCAATTTTTCAGAACTGCCGGCTTCTCGCGTCATCCGTTTTGCCCGTTTCCATGATGCTGGGCGCACCATCCCCAGGTTTTCTCCTGGCAAGTGCCGCTGATTGTGGTCGTCCCTTATCCTCCATTAGGACCTGCAACTGGGATCCACCTTTTTTGAGGTTATAATTTAGGGTCTTCGGTTACTCTGTCCTTGTTTGGACAACTTTCTGTTCAAGCTTCTCTCGAATAAACAGCCTGCCATGCCACCAGGGTGCTTCTGCGTCAAGATCCTCTTCTGGCGAACACACTGCAGAAAGGCTTTTGGAGGTCTTCAATCCTGGGGCCCCAGCTTCGTTATTCAGCTGTGATTGACTGGCCAAGCTGAGCACAACTTCCGCTGAACTCTGAACTCAGCTGAACTCCGGTCACGCCTGCCGAGTTTTGTAGAAGGATCTCTCCGGTCACGTCCCCGTCCCAGGTGATGTCATTTGGTGTGCGGGACTGAGAGAGAAAGAAAAGCGTCATGCGATTCGGGAGCAGTCGGCCTGAGTCGATTCGTGGTGCCAGGGCGGGTAACATCTGACTGGTTCAGCATCGGCTGTACACAAAAACACATAGAAACACGGTATGTCTTTGGAGGTCGTAGCGGCAGCAGGGTGCAATCAAAAAACAAGGCAGGACAAACCTCAATCCTCCCTTGAAGGGAAAAGGCTAAGCCATGCTACAAATGGCATTCACAGCAGGCGAAGTTTAGCGGATTGCAAAATGACGAGCTAGGATGAAACCAGTCCACACTAGACTTTAACATTGTGTCACAACAACTGCCCACCGTAAGAATTGGGATCATTCACCTCTATGACACAAAAAAAGCATTGTTTATATTTATGGGTTTGATGATCTTGTTGCATAGGTATAGTATAAGGGCCTCATTGTACAGACTGCACATGATCGCACGCTCCATGGAGGTCGGGACTGCAACTTCTGCTACAACTCAAACGCAGGTCCTGCTCTTGTTTGGTCGGTGTATCTGCCACAAAGAATCCCAACAATGTGACTTTCAAAATTATCCAAGAAAACTACTATGCTTACCCAAGAGTCCATCGCATTGAAACAAACTCCCAGGTGTACCACTAATGATTTTTTCCGGGCCCAAAAAGGATCCGAAAATGGTTCACAAAGTGTTCACAAGCTTCCAAGCATGGTGTGGCACCTTGTGGCACCTTTTACATCCTTTTAAGCAGTTTGCCAACCAGCTGTTCTTTGTTTTGGATGTTCGTAGCATCCACGTCTTCCATACGCGGACATTCCCATTGCCCAATGGTTTCACCATGGTAGAAGACGTCTCCTGTTGTTGGATGTAGACTGCTCAAATATGGAAGGGGTTCACAACGAATCGTAACTAATCACAATGAGCGATTCACCACAACGGAACCAATCAGCGAACCATCCGTTCACCATCGCCCATGGCTGCGGCACAGCCCAGCGGCTGAGTCCAGAACAAATCAGCCTCGGCTCGCGGTGCTTGCCACAGAATCATTACCCACAACCAGATGAGACCGTTGCCTGTTGCCACACGTGCTACCCACATGCTACCCATATGCCACCCACGCCCATGCCCACACCCACACCACGCCCACAAACACCGACACACACACACACACACAAACACAAACAAACACAAACACACACTTGCTTTATGGCTGTTAGTGGATTGGGTCTGTGTTGAGGTAGTTCTCGCCTACAACTTCCTGAGCAACCTGGATCAGGACAGTTCAGAGAGACAAGCGTACAATTAGCTATGAACCATGACCTGTGTCCCAAGTCGTCGTGTTGGCTTGATCGACAGCATACGGCTTCCCTGTAGGGCACTGGAAGGAGATAAAGGCACCAAAGTCAGGTGACAAGCAGAAGCTAAACCAACGGTGATCTGCAGCTACAGTACGTTCTCAAGGCGTCCCTCAAGGCACCCATCTCAAACCATCGGCATCGGGCATGCTCCCCAAGTCTGGTTTACCATCTGCTATTGAACGCTTGAGAGATTGACGAGCTAGTGATTGTTTCCGGCCCAGTAGAACTCCCAAGATGGTCCAGAAATTGATTTGGGTGAAGGTTTCATGTCCAATCAGCACAACTGTTGGAGAACTGCCATACCTGGGACCACAAGCGTTCCCAACATAAACGAGCCCTCGTACATGTTCCCTGTTGCTAACTCAGTCGGCAGTCCAGTGTAAGTTGGGCCAGGGTGCGCCACTTCTTCTGCAAGACAAAGTGTCGTAAGCAATGCCACAAGAAGACCTCAGCATAGGCAGCTCAGTGTCTGCAGAGACAACCATCACAGAGACATCCTCGACAAATAAATCTCAACGGACCGCTGCCTGCCGGCTGCGACAATATGCTTAGAGTTGCAGCAAGTGCCAGTTGAATTCAAGCAAAATTCTATTCGGGAGTTCGGCAGAACGGAAGGTTAGAGGTTTAATATGCTTTGATTATCCCAAGAAAAATTGACTGAAAAAAGCACTCGTTTTACAAGAGACCAGTGCCACATGCTGCAGCTAGCCTTGGGATTTGCTTTTTGGATACGAAGCCAACACACGGGAGATTTCGCGGCTCCCGGGTTGCTGGTCCATCCTAACTTGTTGTGATAGCCATTGATTTCCAGGGTGGGGACAGTGGGACCATGGGGACTGGCGAAATCTTCTGTGCGCTCTGAAAGCTCGAGCAACCATGGCGATGAATCCTTTCAGAGAAGTCTGTCATCAAGGAAAATTGAAGACGTGAACACACCTGTCAGAAAACTGATCCCTTATCATACAAACTCCTTAGCAGAACATCCCCCCAATCCCCCTTACAGTAATGATGAAACCACTTGAGGTAGTTTGCTCGGATTTGACTTTAGGGGGAAGAGAATACTAGTACAATTTTTTACGTTGTAATTATGGTTCACTAGCCTATCGACAAAGCCGAATGCCTAGCCGACTATCCAAAAAACTCATGCATCATTATGATAAGCTGCAAATTTGGACTACTACATATGCTAGGCAAACAGCCTGCGCCACAATTCCTTACCACTTATTGAATCGTGGACCCCAGCGCTGCAGCAGCTGCCGCACTCCAAGGCACACCGCATGGCCATGGCCGCTTCGAGGGAAGCCGCCTGGAAGTGCGAGGCAAACAGAATCTGTTCGAGGAGGGCCCTCCAGGGCTCCAGTCTTAGCTTTTCCGGTGAGTCAAAAATGCGGCTGTTCGAACTGCCAGGGCTCTGTCCAAAGAATCGGAAATCGCTTTCTACTTCATGGTCCCTCCAAAGGAATGCGGGCCCCCCTTATGTTTCGTGGACCATTCTCATGTTGAACCTAGCTGCCTCAATGTCAAATTACAATGGAGATGTTTATCCTATCACAGCGATACAGTAAATCCCTCTAAAGAAACAAAGCTCGGAGCTTTCAAGAACCCAACTTTCCATGTCGACCAAACAGCTGCATGGCAATCCCAAATTTCAGCACCTGAAAGAATAGTGCCGAGCACTTCGGAACGTTTGAAAACCGCAAATAAAATATGAAATCCCAAGATTTCAATGTCACATCCCTGGAAAAAACATTTCATGATCGACTCACCCAACTCACCCCAGCTCGGTTCCCACCTCAGGTTCGAAGCTTCCTATGCGACCAATTTTGCACCAGACTGGATTGTGCGTGCCCAACAGGAAAAGTCTTACGAGTACAATGTCAAAAACATTCACAAACGCTGTATTTTTGGTCTTGCACATGCAACGCTCATATTTGCGACCTGGAACTCTATATATATATATATATATTTTTTTTTAAATTAATTTAAAAGATTGCGCAAAGCACCAGGATTCCATATATACGTGGGTTCGAAGTTGTACCCACTTCCCACCCCACCCATATGAGTGATGAGTTCAGAAACCCCGAAACTTAACCACCTTCTAACAGTCCCACTTGAAGCAGAACAAATGCAACGCATTGCAAATACACATGTGACGGGAAAAACAGCACCTGCATAAATCTAGGTCCCCGAAAGCAATGGTTTTTTCGCTGAAAACGGTTGTTGTTTCATATCTGAAAAACACCCCTGTTTGCCGAAACAGCCTGTGGTTGGCATTGGAAGCACTGAATCAAAACTGACTCCTGGCAGGGTTCTAATTGGTGCTCACCTGGTCATCAGGATGTTGGCTGAATCTTATCCAAGCAGGCGTCTCCAGGGTACGGCATCAGTATGTTACCTCATGATCAAGACTTGATTGAAAGAAAGACAAATCATCAGCTCAGGGTTCCCTCAAGGTCCCCATCACCAGCTCGGGACCCTCGCAAATCAAAGAAAGGGCACGTTAAATTCTCTCCCAAGTCCAAAGTCTCAAGATCTGCTTGGAACCACTGTTTCCAATCGAACACGAAAACACTGGGTTTGAGTTATCGCAGCGATGTGCTTCCAATGTAGTTTCCCAGAGCCATGGTCACTGACGTCTTCAATTCGTGGGTCCCACACCACAACCAGGTTCATCATCCCAAAACGCCATGGCAAACGTTCCAGCCTCAAAGAAGATCAACAATTTTGGAAGTGTTTGAGTCTTTCAAAGTTTCAAAAGAAACTATTAATTTGAGCCGAAACGTGAATGCAATAATGCAAACATTCATGGTGTGGCAATGGACTGTCCCGAAGACCAAATTTGCGATTGTTTCCTGAGGGGAAGGCCCTTGTTTGCGTCTAAAATGTGTGATTATAAATTATATGTTTATTATTTAAATATACTTATATATATATATATAGAGAGACAGAGAGACAGAGAAGAAAAAAAGTAAATAAATAAATCAAAAAATGAACAAAAGACAAATAAACAAATAAATAAATAAATGAATAAATAAATCAATCCATAAATAAATAAATAAATAAATAAATAAATCAATAAAGAAAGAAATAAAAAATAGATAAATAAATGAATATATATATATATGTTTGTATTTGTACATCTCTCTCTTTTTTTTCATTTATCTCTTTATGCAAGAAAAATTATCACACGAGCTAATAAATGCATGGACGGATGGACGGATGGACGGATGGACGGACGGATGGATGGATGGACACAAACCAGATAAATGTGTACATAGACTTGAGGCTTGAGAGAAGGGAACGAAAGCTGGCTGCACGTGGCACTACTTGGTTGCGTGACAAAGACAATAATCATTCCGACTGCAAGTGCAGTCCTGATAGTGACAAAAATAACAAGAACGAAAGGAAAATTTATGATAAGAAAAAAGATGACAATATCATTCAGAGCAATGAAACTCATAAAGCTAATGATGATGCTGATGATGATGATGATGATGATGCTGATTCATGATGATCATGATGATCATGATGATCATGATGATGAATGATCATGATGAGCATGATGGTCATGATGAATGATCATGATGATAGCGACAATGAAAACAATCATAAGATTCAAACAAAAAACCAGAATAAACATGTTAGTAATAGAAATGAAAAAACACAACAAAACAACGAAGACAATCGCATAAATTGAACTATCAATGGATAGGAATACTAGCAATAACAATACCAATTATTGAAAATCAATGATAATGAAAACGACAACAACAACAACAACAACAACAATAACAATAATAATCACAATAACAATGGCAACAATAACAATCATGATGGCCATAAAAATAAATAACCATGACCATGGTATAATCATAATAATATTTACAAGCATGCCTACTAGATTCATCATAATTCAAACCGCTAAGATATTGTATTGACGATGACAATCCAAGAGCACAACAGAAGCAAAATAGAAACAAACAAGATGAAGCCCACGAACCCGAATGCTTACCCGTAAACTTGCGCAACAGAAAGTGTGGGCAACAAATTATGCATCTTCAGCACTTTTCCCGCGTGGTGAAGCGCGGCTCGTGTGGAGTAAGCATAGGACCTGCAACTGCCATCATCCACAACATAGGATAGAAGAAGATCACTCAACAGCGAATTGCAAACATACAAGAAAATTCAACAAGCTTTTGAAAGAATAAGTTGATCACTTTGGCACAGAATAGCAAAGACTCCGCGCACCTGCGCTCGTTCATCTGCAGCCGCACAGTGCAGCTGGCTTGCAAGCAACGGAAGAAGCCCACGCCAGGCCGGCAGCGCCTGACAGCATTTTGATGAAAGATTGGGAAACAAAGAACTAGACGACTGTTGGCCCGAGAGCGAGAAAGGCAATGTTATAGCAGCCTCCAATATACTATTTCAAAAAGACTAACGTCATGATCCTTGAAATGGATGATGATGATGATGAT